>JAQFZQ010001297.1:0-20670 GCA_034696005.1 Glomeris marginata | reverse complement strand
CAACTACATTTTTTTGGGTTGTTATCCAAGATGTCAGCCAAATATCGTCAGTGACGTCACGTGAAAAAGCCCTATTGTGTCAATCTATTATCAAGGATGCCAAAATGACCACATCCAATATCCTTGCACTAAATTTACATGCCAATTGTTTTCTATGAAACAATTCAAGCAAATCACTAGTAAACATTCAAGAGCAAAAGCTGATGTCCCAATCGAGGTGAAATTATGAGAACATGTTCATGGTTGAAGAATATTTACACATGTGTCTTCAAAGTAAAATATTAACCGTAATAAATGTTGTGTATCCAAATCCAGTGAACATTCTATATATATAGTGACTCCCCTTATAAAGGCGGCATTCCCTTATAAAAATACAGGTTTAAATATGACTGTTCATAGTTATGCTTTCAAACGTGCAATCTCGTAATCATTTGGAAATCATACATTCAATAATTTATGCACCAATTATGTTTCATTAATATGATGTTTTGTTGTAAGTGCAGGGTGCTGTTACAAAGAGATTCCCATGTAAGAGCATACCCTTATAAAGAACAGAATCATGGATCCCCTCAAGCAAGGGATTATTTTGACGGGAAATCATGTGTACACTTTGTGAGAAATCACTGGCTGCATTCATTTTCCAACCATAATAATGATTTTCAATAATCAGATTATTATAAGCAATAAAATGTGTTTAAACGTTTGAACGGCCCTAAATCCACAGTTGAAAATCAGGTTATTATAATGTGTGTAATGTGATTATAACATTGAATGCAATTATGATTATTATAAACCGGTCTGGCAGGTCAGATTATGAGCCTCTTGGTCATGTGACATGGCCATAATCCAAATATTATTAAAATCGTTGATTATGGTTGGAAAATGAATGCAGCCAATGTAAAATCCTTAGGAAACCAGTGAAATCCTTGGGAAATCACATGAGATCCCAGGGAAATCATGTGAAATCCTTGGGAAATCACGTGAAATCCTTGGGAAATCACGTGAAATCTCATGGAAATCATGTGAAATCCTAGGGAAATCCCGCGAAGTCCTAGGGAATCACTGAAATCCCAAAGAAATCATGCGAAATTTCAAGGAAATCACGCGAAATCATGTGTACACCTTTTCACACAATAAATCACCCCTCCCTTTCAAAAGGAGAATTTCAGATGAAGATGCGTTTGAAAATAAAAAAATTTGCAAATAAAGAATTATAACCGAAAGGCTAAAATTTGTGTTTTCATTGAACAATTAAAAAAAATTCTATTTACAGTACATTTTATATTTACAGTAAATAATCGATATTCATGCCAGTTCAGAACAAGTCTAGAGAGCCTCTCTAAACAAGTCTGCATGGCAGTGCCACCCAACGACCACGCAACGAACTAGTCTATCGAGTTGGGTTTTCAAAAACCTTGAAAGGTTCGCTGGAGGTCAAAGGTCACATGTCTATTAGATTCGCATTGTATTATTAGCTAACTGCAATTTTGTACAATAGGAAGAAATCATGTTATATGGAACACCTATAGGAAATACAGGAGACCTAAAAAAAAATAGGAAATTATAGGGCAATCACATCTAAAATACTTAACAGAACATATTATTGATTTACTTTTGCTTTGAATACATAAAATACATTGAAATTCCCTGACTTTCAAGAAGTTATAAATTAGGAAGCTTACCTTAACGTAACAGCACCGGCCATCACCTTTCAACTGACCGTTGTTATCACGGTACAGTTTGATCTTCAACGTGCCGTTGTCCGTATCTTTCATCACGATGCCACATTTGGACATCAGTTCCACAAACTCTTCTTCGGTCGTATCCAGGGGTAGATTGGAAACGTAAACATTGGTGTTGTGTTGGTCATCCACTTCAAACCAACCTGTAACACCAAATTACATCTGCACATTACCTCCGTCAAGCGCGACACGATTCGTTCGTGCCAATGTTCCAAGTTTCACAATTTATACATGCAAATCTCGTATACTTCTGCATAGTTTCAACTCATTGGTTTCAAGCAGGTTTTTACGGTGAAGTATAGCATCATGAACGTTATGTTAGCGGCATGCGCAAGGACACTCGGTATCATTGAAATTCATCGCGAGGCTTGTTCCAAAATGTGACTCAACACTTTAAAAATTGCCTGCCAGGAATTTCAAACACATTCACAACATTCTATACAATATTCAACAGCTACTTGGCACTTTAGAAAAAATAACCACATTTAGTTTCATACGTAACGTTTCAAATTTCCTTCCGAAGTGGGCAGGTTGCGCGCATGCCAAATTGTGATTATCATTTTCCCTGAGTCTTCAACTTTTGGTAAACTTTAACCTTCATTATATTTAACTGAAGTATAAATTACGTCAATTTTCCCAAATTTCCCAGTTTTCCCTAAGTGATGCCGTGAAACCTGTCTACGGCAAAACTTTTCAATTTTTTGGCCCCATGGAACCAATACTATCCTAAATGACCTTCTTTAACATGTGATGCATATATTTTTTGGTACCATTTGGTCTCTATCTGAATGCGATTTTCTAATGTACACCTCCAATAATTAATGTATATTTTTGGAAAAACAAATAGGTATGTAGTTTTGGCAACTTGCCATCAACATTTCAGAAGGTTATAACATGTCCATCCTTGTCAAGTCTATTGAGATTTATACACATAGACATATCAAATATGTATCAAGGTCTATGTCATCTTACAACAAACTTGATTAAGGAACAATTGAATAAACAAAGTGCAAACTTCACAGTGATTTTTTTATTATTACCAGGAGGCTCTAATTTCCTCTTGTCAGCTGTTTTTGGCTGATCATCTGGATCTTGATCCTGCTCTGAGTTCTCCGTTTGTGGTTGTCCAGTATTTGTTACTGTGCTTGATGAAGGTTCACCGTAGTTGGCCTGGTACGCCGCAAGAAAATCTTCCGATATCTGTCAAACCCAACAGATTTATTATCAAGTGTGGATGTCACAATTTCTCATTTATGGTGTTCATGTAATATTGTACGAAATGTAATCAGTCTTGTAACACTTGAATTTTAACAATAACCTTGCAATTCTTGTAGTGATAAACGTACAAATGGTTACAAATGTGAAACTAATTAAAAATAAAAAAGTGAACTGATGAATAAGTTCAAAATATTGTGAAATATTAACATCAGTTTTCAAATTATCACCTTAGGAAACCAAGCTTTCTTTTCATGATCCCACTCATAGGTGGTGCCATCTTCGTCGACATGCGTGTACGGATCGTCGCCAGAACTTCCGGTTCCGGCTTTCGCCATATTCTCTTTCATCCTTATTTCTCTCTCTTCCAACTCCAACTGAGCTGCGAAGTCATCATCCGCCATTTCTTGTCAATTTTTAAATCCAACCTGCATAGAAAAACCAGATTTTAATGAGGGATGCAATATTTATACGCTGCAATAATCGTAATTTTAAGCTATTTAAAAGCAATTTATCTCGTATAATTTCCAAAGAATGAAACTTTACTCATACGGGCAAGCAATAAATAATCGCGATTGGTGTTTTTCGATGGTTTTATCAGTAGAAACTGCGTCAAAACGCGCAGAAATATTACGTACCAACACACATCGATCACGGAACGGCCATATTGGAAAATGTTGCCCGATGCTAACGCCGCTTACATCGTTACGAGATTCGTCACCGAAAATAAATAATAATGACAAACAACGGATCCGACAAAACTATAAAATGTCTTCTTTTGTAATTATAAAAACGTTAAAAATTCCGATACCGCTGGATTACTTTACAAGGAGATGAATAGGAAATCAAATAAATAAATTACTACATCGGAACAACATCGGAAGGAATATCTTGAATAGGCGTGGCATGAGATCCCGCAACCAATGGCAATAAGTATATCCTTCACATTATGATTGGTTGCAGGTTCTTATGCCCCGCCTATCAGATGTAGGGTTATTTTTTTAATCGCTATCTGCTTGTGGAAAATCAATATGGACTTTGGGCGCCATTTTGATGCTGCATTCGCAGGCTGGAAAATCGTGGAAAATAGCAACATTGGCATCAAAATGGCGCTTATAATTGACGTTGTCCAACTGGAGAAATATTCGCGGCTTCGCTATGGATACGGTGAATGAAGTCGCTTCGAAGGGTAAAAATAAATATAATTACAGGTGACAATGATGATAAAAACTAGCGTATTGGTATTTACTGGAAGATTTGTTCAATTTTTAGCTCGACATTCAAGACGATTGCTGTATAATAAATGAAACGGACCGATAGAACGGCGTTTGGAACAAAATAGGCCTATTTCCGTTTTGTCAAGGAAATTTGTACACACCTTTATGTAATATGTTATCAAACAAGGAAGAATTATCAGATAAAAATGCGCTGTTCGGCGAGAAGGGCTCTTATTGCTATAGTAGCCACCGCATTTCTAATACTTGTTATTAAAAACCTTCATAGTAATGTGATCAGTGGCATGGGAATCTTATCTCAGAGACGTAAATCTTGGAACGGATGCAGGATTCCGAACGAAATTGGAACGCAGTTGCACGCCATGTTTGAAACGACTCACGAGATTCTGAACGATTTCCAACTCACCCATTTCTTATGTTACGGTTCCTTATGGGGTTATTTACGGCGCGGGAAACCTCTTCCTTGGATGTCCACTGCGCAGTTTTGTGTCTTCAATGAACAACTGGTAACTCTGGATGAAGTTTTCGTACTGCGAACTTTCCAGAAGAAAGGGTTAAAAATCCAGTATAATTCGCAAGAAGGAGAATATTACGTGACCGATGCCACGGGTGAATGCGAATGCACGGTGCAGGTGATTGTGTTCGAAAGGTCCTTGGATGCAGATGTGATGAGAAGGATTGGATGGACGAGGAGGATCCTGCCTCCAACTTGTGAAATGTCACCATCTTTAAACTGTTTCCCTTCTCGATTAGTAGACAGTCCGCTGGCGCAAGTCAAATACGATAACTTGGATGTTAACGTGCCCAGGGAAGAGTCCGAACTGCAGAAATACCTGTATCCTGATGATTGGTGGATGGAAATCAAACCTGAAGGATGTGAAAATGAATGATATTAGTTGTTTACAATACAATATGTACCATACACTTATTTAATTTCAGTAAAATATTTACGGTATGTTTACCAGTTGATGACCGCGATTGTTGATCTGTTATGAATCTCCACGGAACACATCACACAAACAATTACAATAAAACTCAATTAATACGAACTCTGCTGGATTAGACAAGGTTCATACATAAACAATCAAATAAAAACTATGAAGTGCAATAAGGTGTCTACTAAACTTTCATTTCAAAATTCCAGTATATTTCCAATATTTTCAAGGATATTTATAACTTCTTCCCATGACACGAAATACATAAAGTGAAAGATATTTACATAACAAACTATATTAATCCCTTAAAAACTAATGAATAAGTGAAATGAACCATCAAATTTCAAGTCTCATGCTTAATTGGTATTATGTTCCAAGCAAATTAAAAGAGGGACAGAGAAATCAATAAAATAAATTATGTAAAGTGTCACAAATGATACATTTTCCAGGATTAAGAAAAAAATTCCAGGATTTGAAGGACAATAAAAATTCCGGTATAATTACAAGATTTTCCAGTATCAGTAGACACCCTTTGCAAATCTATTAAGTCAAAATTGTACATTTTAAACTTTTTAAACTCTTTAAAATGTTCATTTCTCAAAGCATGTTGTCTAATTTGTAAAACATAATTGGTCACAACCTGCGTAACTTTAATTTAGTTCGTACTAACCGAGTGTTTGTATTAAAAAGGGTCGTATTAACGAGGTTTTACTGTATTTACAACATTAAATTGATATAAGTATATCAATATGTATTATGAACGAATTGTCAAAATTTTAATGATCGTAAAAAGTCATTCCGCAGAAACCCGCGGAACATTTCAAGGCACATCTGTACATAACATATATAACATTCAGTGAAATTAAATGGAATGCACTTGTAAAAGAACAACACACTTTGAGTAATAATACAGTACTTGCAATTCCAAAATAAACTATGTACAATATTTCAAGCATCTCGTAGTGCCTTACCGTGAGCTTTTGGTTTTGTACGAAGCCCTACTTCCGTACAAATAATGCCACACAGTTACAAAACTGCATTTCACCCATGTGACTGGCACTATAACATTTTGTATAATTCACATATAACTTCGTTGCTGAATATCTGGAATGAAATTTGGCGATTGTGCGCAAACAATTGTGTGGTTATATTACGATGATTGGGTAAAATTGGGTAAAATGCACTCAACACCACTGGGATGAGCTACCATCCATGCAATTAGAGGAAACTGATGAGATTCCGGATAAAGCTGACAATGCAGATAAGCCGGAATTGATGGAAAAGTTACTGGTAGTTGCTGGACTACAGCTGCAGCCGGAAGAGTTGACGCAGCGGTTTGCTCGCAAGCACTCCAAGCGGCACCTTTTCTGCAGCCCAAAAATGGCAACGTTCTCCCAGCTGTTTTCACAGTTGGATTGTTCAACACCAGTTGGAAGACAAATGGTGCGACGTTGGAAAGATGGCAGTTGATCGTTTGAATTGTGCCAACTTGAAACATCACTGCGAAGCGACGCGCTGCGGAGCGATGCGCTTCGGCCAAAGTATGGTTTTACAGATATTTGTTTCTGACAGTTCACCTCAGGTTCATCAACCGAATCCATGTTCATGTGAATGGGGTTCTCGTAGTTTGCGTTGTCCGTATCGTACACCAGTTCCAGATACTTGGGAATCTCCAACGGACTGTCGGGATCGAGAAGCACTTGCAGGTCTCCGTTATTACGGACATGCCCAGGAGAAATGTTGAAATCCTGTTTCATAATTAATTAAACAATTTGAATACCCGACATATATTATTATATATATTCAGTCAATTTATGTGAAATATTCTCACAATTTCACCGCGTTGCGGAGATGAGATGAGAGACGAAGGCCTGAGGAATGAGAATTTCTCCGCGGCGCTGCATCTACTTGCAGCCACTTTGCAAATGGGGCTCTTGGCAACACCTTCTGGTAACAAACAGAGCTCATCGTCGTTCAAATCTCTAGATGCTTCTTTACCATATAAAATTGAACCACAAATGCAGCTATTAACACCATTTTCAACAATATTGTCATAAAAGGTTTGGAATAATAGAGTTGAAAAGGTGCAATGCATGCAGTCTGCAGTTTAGTAAATTGTGCAAATGAAACCAATCGCACTTATATAATATATTGAATAATATAAAATTGGTAATTAAAGTAAATTTAAACACCTGAAGTGCGACAAGCGCGAAGATAAATCCACGCGAAACATTACCATTTTTATAGTGTCTCTTTACTAGTCTTGTGCTTTGTAATTAAACATTGCTGTGCATATAGTAATAGATATATTATAAAAGAATGTGCATTGTGCAATATTGCAGTGATAACAAGTGTTTTGTGCACAGCTGTAAAAATTTTACCTGTAGAAACTCTTACGTCTTCTTCATTGTAACCAGGATTGTCAATGCCACCTGGCATTCAAATAGTTAATGTAGTATTAAGAAACATGTAATCATAATGAATAATCGACTATTTACAGTATAAACTCAGAAATAAATATACTCTAAGTAATCACAATGCATAAAAGTTATGGTGAAGTCCCCCGCAAATGGATAGGAAATTTAGAATAATGATCAAACACTTAATCTACATTGATTAATAAGATAGTAATTGAAGTATGTAGTAATGATATTTCAAATACAAGTGAAGGGCCAAATTAAAATAGGCCTTATGTAAATGTTAAAATATTAAATATAGTGGTGTACCTGTGTCCGGTCTGCCAAAATAATTGTGGTTGTGCACACAAGGTACTGCCAGGTCTGCAGATTTCCTGCGCAGCTCCTGCAGTTGCTGGTAGCAGTATTTAAATGTTGGTCTATCACTCGGACTGTAACTCCAGCATTCATGCATCAATTGATGTCTGATGTACATTAAAACACACAATGAAAATCTCGTATTAATTCAAAAATTACATTACTAATTTCTAAAAGTCTTTCACTATAGTAATATAATGAATGACATGTGAATAATTTCATTATATGATATACTTACAAATCATCTGGACAGTTTTCAGGGTTGTCCAAGCGACCACCACTTTTGACGTAATGCAAAACTTCCAGGTTGGTTCTCGCAGGATATGGCTGTTGACCGTAAGTCATAACCTCCCATAATAAAACACCAAATGCCCTGTAATACAACACATTTAAGCACAATCTTACAACTGGAATGGACATATTCCTTGCATATATACATTTATAATATTGTATGTACCAAACATCAGATTGACTGGTGAAAACTCCATCTACCAGAGATTCCGGTGACATCCAACGGACAGGTAAAAGTCCTTCACCTTCTTTTCTGTAGTAATCATTCTTGTAAATATCCCTGGCCAATCCAAAGTCTCCTATTTTGACTACACGGGATGCTGGGTCATGACTGGATACTAAACAATTCCTTGCGGCGAGATCTCTGTAAAGCCGCACGCATATCGGTAACAATCATACAAAAGAAACCATTATTAGTTTTATTGTTATTCACCTGTGGACAAAATGCATGTCTTCCAGGTATCGACATCCTTTTGCAACATCCACACAAATGCTAATCAAGTCTTGAACAGCCAGAGATGAACTTGAAATCTGAAACAAATTTAATTGGCATGTAAGAGAAAAAGTCCACATTATTTGATGGAAGAATATTTGCAAATATAATACTGGTGTTGATCTGCTTCCACGAAGGTAAGATAACAGGTCTCCACCTTCCATTAGCTCCAGTATAATAAAATTCGGATCATTATCCAGACATATTCCCAAAAGGCTGAGAATGTGATCGTGCTTGAAATTGCTGAAAGTAATAAAACAGTAAATTTTTGGTCAAATAGCAATTCATAAAACTAAAGTTTACCATACTATATTACATACCTCATTAGCTGTGCTTCTTTAAGAAATTCCGCCTTTTCTTGATCTGTCGCACCCTTGCGCAGTGTCTGCAATATCATGAACACCGTAAAGTATAACCAGTAAAGCCGCAACGTTTACCACGCATAGTGTACAACCTTTATGGCAACTCTAGAACCCTCCACGCCAACAGTTCCCTGAAGGTCTCTCGCAATGCCCTCGAACACTTCCCCAAAAGCTCCACTGCCAAGGAATTTAGACAGTGTTATTTGTTCTCGGAATATGTGTGGAAGTGCCGCGAGTTCTTCATCAGTTGGAACATCCCTTATAAATGAGAAGTGCCTGTTAGATTTACTCATTATTGATATAGTTAGATAGTTAAAACGGATAGTTAGATTACCCAACAGTGTAGAGAGCATTATCCTGGTGAACAAAATTGGCATGTCTCGGAAGGTCTCGGAGAGTTGCCAATTCCAAGTCCGCGTTGCGAAGATCGTGCAAAACTTCTTCAATCTTTTTCTTATCATTGTCCCTCTTCTTACAAACTATAACAGTAAGAAACAACACAATAAATGTATTATTATAGTTGAAATATAGAGCAGTTTATATGCAAATATTTTACAACACCTTTTAGGAATACGAATATAGTTGCGGCAGAGATGATGATGATCAATGAAAGTGAGATGCCCAAGACAACACCCAGCTGGCTGTCATTTCCACCGTATACTGTAATGAAAAAGAAACTAATTAATCGAGGATCCTTAATGATCATTTGAAGCTGGACTTCTTACATGCGGCTCCGACAAGGTTTGCGTCCGAGGAGGAGAAAGTGAAATTACTGAAGCCGTATTCGTTGTATGCTGAAACTCTAAACCAATATTGATGGTTGGCATCTAGTCCATCAACTACCCATTTTGGATCACTTCCATTATAAACAATAGTCCAAACAGATTCACTGTCATCTCCATGCCTAATATGAAAAAAACTCAATATTTGTAATAATTTAATATACATAAGACTACAAAGCATATTTACAATATCACCAACCTTGCTTCCAGAATATAAGAAGTGAATTTCCCTCCATTTGAAGCTGATTCTCCCCATTGAACTTGGTAAACATCTTGATTAATGTTTAGTACTGATGGTGCACCTGGAGGACTGGGCCGACCACCTGAAATTATCATATTAGTATTATTAGTAGCAAGAGTGTTAGTATAAGGTAGGACTTCAAACTTTAGCATAAGAATTCAATGTTGTCTACCTTCAGTTTCAAAAACCAGACTTTCATCTTGTGGCCACGAGTAAGCATGTAGTTCAGATACACCGTAATAGGCTAAGATTCGAAAGTTGTATCTTGTTCTTGGTGCAAGATCATACATTTGGATCAAGTAAGTTGTGTTCGGAGATGTTCGGTATTCTTCGTCCAGCTGCAACCAATTTTCACTGAACACCTTTTAAATAATTGAAACATATAAGGTCAATGTGAAAATAGAAATCAATAAAAATAATAAAAACAGAAACCAAATTTAAAGGTGAACTGACAAGGTTTTGCAACATACCCTGGAAAGTGTATAATTCTATAGAATTGATGCCACTAAAACGATTGGTGCAAACAAAACTTTTTTAAAAAATTGTACGGTGTCACCACACTGGTGTCACAGTGTCCTGTTTTGACCAAATTTGAATTTTCAGCCAATGCGGTCAAGCCACTCTGCAATTTCAGCCAATGGCAGAGCCTATCAATGGCGCTCCAGTGTACATATCTCCACAGATATGAAACTAAATAATTCATATCTGTGGCAATAATGCTTCAAATAACCTCAAATTTTCAGACAAAGTTGCAAAATCAGCAGCAATCAAATGCTAGTTTTTCCAGGGTATGTTGCAAAACCTTGTCAGTTCACCTTTAAATACCTGTTTATAGAGAAAAGAATGTCTATGAATAATGCACGGAGGTAAAGGAGATGTCCAAGACAGTGATAAGGAGCTTGTTGTGGCTCCGGTCATCGAGAAGTCATCGGGATTATGGCACATTGTAACCTGGATTTCACTGCTTTCATTGAAGAAGCTACCATTTGAAATGTATGCTCTTACCTATTGGAAGTATTTAGAAATTAATTGCAAGTAAAAGACAGGATGGAGGAGAATAAGTGTATATAGTTATCAACTTACACTAATGAAGTATGTCATTCCTGGTTCAAGATTTTGCTCCAAAATAAAGCTGAAATTATTTGAAACTTCCTTTTGAGCATATATAGGCATTATTCTTTCATCAATTGAAATGATCCTCTTCCATGTGACAAAATATCGCACAAATGGGCCTCGGATTACTAACGGAGCTTCCCACGTCACTTCAACTCGTTTCGGTGTCAGCGCAACAGCTTCAACGTTTCTTGGTGTAGATGGTACTGGAATGATTTTATTTATTTATTTATTAATTAATTAATTACTAAGCACAATTAAAACAGCCAAGTAATTTGTTACATACCACCTTCCAATGTTCTGAAAATAATTGCAGGACCCATAACTATGACATCACCGGAGTAATAATTGCTGGCCCCAACACTGATGATGTACCTTGTGTATGGTAACAAGTTGCTGAGAAGCACTGACAAGTTGTAAGTTACCTTTAAAAGTGAGAATGGAGCAAGAAATCAAAGAATAAATAGGAAATTTCTTGTAAATCTTGACATTAAATTATGTTTAATTACCACTTGAACACATGAGGAATCCAATTGGCAGATGTCTTCCTCGAGTTGTTCATTTTCCTGGAGACTTTTATAGCGAACTGTGTAAGCAACAGAGGCCATTGAGATATTTTCACAATGGTCAGATGCAGAAGCTGGTGATAAGAACAGCTGTACGCTTGATGATGACAAATTTCCAATTCGAGGTGCGTGTGCGTAATCATCAGGCATCAGACATTCTTCACCTACATGATACACATCAGACAAACATTAATGACACTTACTTAACTTACTAGAACAAATTATTACATGAGGAAGACAAAGAAGATCTAATGACACCCAATTACCTGGATATGGCTGTAAATAGTGACCAATAGCAGCAATGCTTCTTACACCTTCAACTTCCTGGGAAACTAAAGATTCTACTGGACCAAGGTCTACTACACCAGAACCACGTTTAGAAAAGCTAAACACTTGTCCCAAAGATGAATTTGACCAGTAGATGTGTCCTTTATCAGCTGTTAATGATGTAGGAGGAATTCCTATTTTACATAATTTTCAAATAATTCAATTAAATGTGGTCAACAGGTTAATACTAAAATCATATAAATACATGGAAAGCAATATAATACAACACACCGTTTTCGTTCAGTAAAGATGTATTGACCATCATCTGGCACATGCAACCTCTCACATCAGATGACCATATATGACCCGTATTTGCATTCACCCACAACACCGTTGGTTCCGGCATCTCGGACTGGTCAACGGCCATTGCCATATTAACTGCAACATCACTGGGACAGTCACAAATCTCCAAAGACCTTCTTTGCCTCCTTTGAGATCCCAGAAATGGTTGTATACGTGAACCATCAGTGGCACTGGTCATCAAGTGACCCACGCCGGAGTCATCGACATCCGTCCAGATCAGAGAACTGTAATTAAAACCATGTTAAAAACGGACCATAGTGGTTACTTGAGGTGTAATGTGGCAAAAGGCTTAAAGGATACCTGGTGAATGGCACAACTTCCACGGAACCAATTGCGGTATGACGTTGAACGACAACCTTCGGGTCGCTGCCGGAGCCAAGGTCCATATCCCATATGGTGCCGTGTCGTTTTTTAGCATCTATCTGGGTCCAATATAGATGTCTACTGACCCAATCGACAGTCAAGCTGTTGCCAGGACTCGAAAGAGTATGTAGCTGTTGAAATAAAAATGGTAGATGCGGTGCCAACGTGGTGCCGCGGCGTAAAAACTACACAGATAGGATAAAGTTACCCTGGTTTTGTTGCTTCCATCCAGAGTGGACTTCATAAGTGATGAGTCTTGATCTAACCAATAGATTGCATTCTCTTCACTGAGAAAGGCAACATCCAATGGGATGGCTGCATCGGTTGCGACAACCGCTTCTTCTCGGGTGTCGATGTCGGCCATCTTCACCGCATCTCCTCTGGCCAGTAATAGCCTTGGTACTGGTTTTTCCTCTGTCAGATATAATATTATTATCAATTCTGTTAATGTTCTTTCTCCATTCTTCCTCCACAACACCGTGGTCTGGATCAAAAACAATTACCATCGGTCCTCGCTTCGACAACTTCGCTAGGAGGTCCTGCTCCTTCTTGCGTATACGCCAACACCTAATTGTAAATAATACAATGAAGTCAGTTGTTTTGATTGAAATGTATGTGATGTTGCATAATTATAAACCTCGAAAAAGTAAGTGCTGTTTGGAAGCAATCCGCTGACGTAGAAAGTTGGCTTTTCCGGATTGCGGATGTCTTCGGTGGCAATCGGAATCCTTTCGGTGTCGTTGTACGTCCAACATTTAGCAATGTATCCGAGAATAATACCGTTTGGATACTTGGGTTGAGACCATCGAAATTCAGCACCAATCTGAAGGGTTGGCGGCAATGGTCTTGCGCCGTAAGTCACATAAACTCTCGGGTGCAACGGCGCGCTTGGTGCTAAAATTCAGCTTATATTAAATTCCAATGATACTTTTAAAGGTGAACTGACAAGGTTTTGTAACATACCCAGGAAAGTGTGTAATTCTATAGAATTGATGCCAATAAAAAGATTGTTGCAAACAAAAGTTTTTTAAAAAATTGTTACAAAAAGTTACGAGTAGTTAAAGAGGGCGTCATGGAAGGCCGGTGTCACCATGCTGGTGTCACAGTGTCCAGTTTTAGCAAAATTTGGATTTTCAGCCAATGAGGAGTACAAGCGCCTCTGCAGTTTTAGCCAATGGCAGAACTTATCAATGGCGCTCCAGTGTACATACACTTCACAGATATGAAACTAAATAAGTCATATCTATGGCAATAATGCTTCAAATGGCCACAAATTTTCAGACAATGTTCCTAAATTAGCAGCAGTCAAATGCTAGTTTTTTCAGGGTATGTTGCAAAACCTTGTCAGTTCACCTTTAAGTAGAGTAAGTGAATGTAATGTGACATACTTGACATTGGAGTGCGTAACATTTTCACAGTTGGTCTTGATGATCCCCAATAGGTAAATGGCCTTATGGATACAGTTAGCGGTGAATACGGATCAATTGTAGCCGTGTAAATGATGACATTGTGTTCCGTAATCTGAAAAAATGTGAGTATTGTTGTTTAGAACGTTGCTAAATGCATTTATTTCTTAATCTTACATTGAAGTTTGAAGTCTTGGATAGTCTATCTTCGACCTTGACTTCGTAGAAAACTTTTCCGAAATTCACATTCTGCACAAACTCCCATGTTATATTGAAGTTGTCGAATTTGCCTTCAACTCTTAAAAATTCATACACAACTTGGTCAGGGATGACCTCAACAAAACCTGACAACACAATATCCATAAGACACAATTATAAGCCATTTCATGAACTGCATCCGGTTGAAGAATTACCTGGAGGAGTTGGCTGCAATGATGGGTCAACAACCAAAAGTGTGCTCACGTTGGCCAATCCACCGGTGTCCAGTCTAGCGGCATTCTCACCCTGGACATCACTGACCATTGCTTCTTTTCCATCGTATAACCAGTAAAGCCGGTGGCTGAAGTACTGAAGAGGTCCTCTCCTGCAAATATTTTACATGTTTGATATAGTAATTTCAATTGTTTGTAATCATTGATTATACAAACAATAGATATCAACTTACTCAGTGTTCCCTTGGAAGATTCCAACTTCTTCGAAATTGCCAGTAGGAGATGGAACAGATAAGGTGCCTTCATTTGCAAGGTTCATCATGTTGGCTCTATACAGACTTGCACCTCCAAAACTTCGGATTGTCCAATATAGCACACGAGCATCAAAATCCAGAGTCAGGCCCATCACTTAACCAAACAGACATTCAAATTAGGCTTCCCATTCAAGTATATGTACATCATCTGAGGATGATAGTTCAGCCAGTTGCTAGTTACCTTGAGTACCAGAGAAGAAATCAGCTTGGAAATAGATCTGTCTGTCAGCACCATTTAATCTGCAATATTCTACAGTGTGTGCTGTGGTCCAATAGAGGCCAGCACCCATGGAGTCAATATTCAATTCTTTAGCAATGGTCAGAATGGGCAGTGGCTCTTGTAGACTGCCATTGAAATTAGCACGGCTGATCTGAAATAATAATCAATCATTTGAATCCATTAACATACCATCAACTGATTTTAAAGGTGAACTGACAAGGTTTTGTAACATACCTTGGAAAGTGTGTAATTCTATAGAATTGATGCCAATAAACCGATTGGCGCAAACAAAACTTTTTTTTAAAATTGTTACAAAAAGTTGCAAGTAGTTAAAGAGGGTGTCATGGAAGGACGGTGTCACCGCGCTGGTGTCACAGTGTACTGATTAAGCAAAATGTGAATTTTCAGCCAATGAGGCCAATCACCTCTGCAGTTTCAGCCAATGGCAGAGCCTATAAATGGCGCTCCAGTGTAAATATCTCACAATATACTAAAACTAAATAATTCATATATGTGGCAATAACGCTTCAAACGGCCTCAAATTTTCAGACAACGTTCTTAAATTAGTGGCAATCTTATGATAGCTTTTTCAGGATATGTTGCAAAACCTTGTCAGTTCACCTTTAACCCATATGTCAACACTATCAATGTAACTGTACCACTTGCTGGCGAGGGTTTGACCAATATAACTTTTTGGCCAGCCAATCAACAGCAACACTGACAGCAGGTTTTACATCCTGCAGCAGAACTGGAGGTGAACGTTCACTCATATTGAACACGTATACTAGGTTCTCGTTGGTGTTGAGGAACAGGAGGTCCTTGTACCATGACATATCTGCATAATATATAGACATGTTTGATAAACAGTTTGGTTGCATGATAATAAATAATGAAATGATTAAATGCAGGGATAGAAATATGAGGATCACCTGTAACTTTGATCCTGTGCAGACTGAAATGACGGGTTAATGGTACAAAAGACTCCGCAGCTACATCTGATTGCACCACTCCATCTTTTCCACTCCAAAGCAGGTATGGAAATGTGTCATCATCACCTGTAATAATATACATCATTAACATAAACATAATTTCGAAAATGAATTGACAACCTTCAGTTGGTCTGTAATACCTTTTCAGAATCAAATGCTGCATAAAATGCAATTAAGGAAAATTAATTATTATTAATATATTTTACTATTCAATTCAATTCCATGTGCATTAATAATTCAGCCAGAAATAAATTAAAAGTGCAGAATTTAATACAAATTAAAGAAATTAATACTAAACTCATCATTGTCCATCATTTCAGTTCAAATGAACAATGTGATTGTAGTACACCTAAAATGAACTTAAAGGTGAACTGACAAGGTTTTGCAACATACCCTGAAAAACTAGCATTTGATTGCCACTACTTTAGGAACATTGTCTGAAAATTTGAGGCCATTTGAAGCATTATTGCCACAAATATGAATTACTTAGTTTCACATCTGTGGAGTGTATGGGGTAGAAGTATATTGTGAGATATGTACACTGTAGCGCCATTGGCTGACACCAGCGCGGTGACACCATCCTTCCATGACGCCCTCTTTAACTACTTGTAACTTTTTGTAACAATTTTTTAAAAAAGTTTTGTTTCCGCCAATCGTTTTATTGGCATCAATTCCATAGAATTACACCCTTTCCAGGATTTGTTACAAAACCTTGTCAGTTCACCTTTAATAAAATTTTAGATACCTGTACATAAAAGATAAATGCTCATTTACCTTGCTGCAAAGTTCTGCCCTTGAATAATTCAGACCAAGGACCTTTGCCTCCAGGTGAACTTGCCCGCACTTGGATGGCATAGTTGCAATCTTGGCTAAGATTTGCAACAGTGTAATTGTGTTCACTGGTAATCAGATGGATAGCAGATGATGATTGGTCTGATTGCAAGAGCAATTCGTAATTCCATGCTTGCCATGCTCCAACACCTACATATCAAAGACACATTATTACTATTATTAATTATATGTTGGTATAAAATAAATGAGATGCTGGGAACTGACCACTGCCTCCAATCAGCTTCGGAGGAGACCAAGAAACCTTGGCAATTTTGCTTTGAAACACAGCTTGAAGGCCATCAACAGGATTAACAGGTACTGAAACCACAAAAGTATGATTTTAGGCCAAAATATATGGAAATTAATGTAATGTTTGGATTTGTTTTGCAATGTACCTGGATATGGTTGAGCATCAGGATGCAGCACATTGAGTCCAACAAAAGACTTCTCGGCAGATAAATCAATCAAAGTGTTGTGGAAGTATTTCTCAACTTTGGAGTGGTATTCTTCACGGATCACTTCTTCGCCGTTTGTCCAATAGAAAAGCCCGTTAAAAATGGCAAGAGAAATGACGTTTTGGAACCTAGGCTTCTGGATGTTACATCTAATGTCATTTATCTCAACTCTGTAAATAAAAAATAAAGTATTATAAAATCTTCAATTCCAGTCACGCAAAAAAAAAAACAAAGAAAAATTTTTTTTACGGACACAAGACTTGATAAAATGTTTCCTTGACCAAATTGTTGCGCTCAATTTTGTCAATTACATCAAACTTAATGACATACCCATCCAGCGAAGAGGAAAACACTGTATTTTTTGCGCTGCTCGGCAGCAACAACCGAAAGTTGCGATGGTCCACTGCAAATGCGGTCAAATCCACATCCTTCACTATCATTCTGATAGCATCCCTGGAAGCATTTGCAACGATCGTTGCCTCATCAATCGCACTCAGATCCACTTTATAAATCCCCACACCAGGAACTGCCCAGAATAAAAATCCGTTGAACGGATCCACGTGCGCGTCGCTCGGTGTCGCGTCCAAATCCTGAACGACTGCCCGAAGGTTGCTTCCATCAAGGTTGGCACGAAATATCTGAACCAAAATTCAATTTACAACCTTTAAATATTAAATGCCCTCCACAAACGTGGTTTCTTCCAATAGGCAGAACGCAACTGCTAATTCAAAAATAATCGGATTTTTTAATATACCGCATTTTCTTGCACTAAATAAAGATGATTGTTGAGCCAATCAACAGAAAGTGCTGAACAATTGCTGGTAGAATTGGAAAAGAGAAGCACTGGACTTATTCGGACACCATTGAGCATCCGGAAGGTGCGGATAGATCCTTGCGAGTCGGAGAAAAACACCCGCTGCTTATCGACGTGCACGGCAACATCTACAAATGAAAATTCCATATAAGTTTTTGCAGACAATGTTAACCATACTAAGTTATATTAGGTATACCAATAACAGTTGTTGCATCACTTGGTGTCCGGTACAACACATTAGGCTCCTCGAACATCTGCCATTCCTGCATGCTTTGCATGATGACATTGCGATGCGCACCGAGAACCAGATATGGATTAGACACGTTTCTAACTGCACAAAACACAATAATCACCCAATTAATACTTATATGAATATAAAGTAAACACATAGATGAAATAAGCACAAAAATATGTGAAATAGTTTTTTTACGTAGTGGTTGAGGTTGCGGCAATGTTGTAACATCCCGACTCGCTGTTGGTCCTTCACCTACACCGTTCCTGCACGATACGGACACTGTGTAAGTGGTCTTTGGCATCAGGTTGCTGAACATATAAAACCTTTCTTGATTTGGTTCTGGGATATCCTGCAAAAAATAAAAAAATAAAAAATTACCTTTAATATATGTGTATTTCAAAAAGGAGTATTAATTTAAGGAGAATAGTTACTTTAATTTGAACAATTGCAGATTGAGGTTGTCGCAAGTAGACAACATATGAAAATATAGGGCCATTTGGGAAGATAGGAGGATCCCAGCTGATTGACACTCGGGTGGAGTCTACAGCTGATAAGCCCGTAATCGTTGGAGCCGTAGATGGTGCTAAAAAAAGAAATTAAACCAATAAAACACAGGTGATATCTATGTAATATTTCAAATATATAGATGACCTTAGTATAAAGTACCTCCGTACGCCAACGTTGAGATGACAACACTTTCTTCCGAGTAAATACCTTCCTGATTCGGCATAACCAACCAGCCAACCCGGAACTGCAAAATAAAATTAAAGCCAAATTTTGACAATTTAATTGCGATTTTTTTAGAATTTAATTGAATCATTCATAGGAATTACACTAATATAGTGCCCTTTAAAGGTGAACTGACAAGGTTTTGTAACGTACCCTAGAAAGTGTGTAATTCTATAGAATTGATGCCAATGAAACGATTGGCGCAAACAGAACTTTTTTAAAAAATTGTTACAAAAAGTTACGAGTAGTTAAAGAGGGCGTCATGGAAGGGCGGTGTCACCGCGCTGGTGTCATAGTGTCCTCCATAGATATGAAACTAAATAATTCATATCTATGACAATAATGCTTCAAATGGCCTCAAATTTTCAGACAATGTTCCTAAATTAGTGGTAATCAAATGCTAGTTTTTTCAGAGTATGTTGCAAAACCTTATCAGTTCACCTTTAAGTATTAATTAATAGTAATATATTTATAAAGCATCATTTAGGAAAAACTGAAAAAGGGTTGACAACTTCATTTCACATCTGATTTTGATTGACAAGCAATTAAGCAGCCTCGAAAAATGTTCTAACTCCATTGTTGATGACAGACATTCAAGTACATGGTTATACTGTGTGGCAGACTGTATACATGGAGATTTCAATAGGTTTACCACAGGATGCCCTTGAAATCTCCAGTTACAACATGGTTATACAAAAGGCGTGTGCATGTAAATATTCCCAGCCATATGACATGATGTAATGACGTCATAAGATATAAACAAGTCCATGCGCATTAATTGAGAAAAAAAATGAATAGTTATATTAAAAATGAAGTGACCTTGTACTTGGTGTAAGGTTGAAGACCTTCGATTTGGCAGCCATTTTGCGTGCATGATTCCTGTTGCGATCGGAAAAATTCCCACGAATCTTGTGCACTTTCGTGGTATTTCCATTGAACGAAGAACGAGATGTTGAAGAGCATTGTGGGAACGTTCCACTTGATGCGAACTGATGTGTTGGTTTGCGATTCGGCCACCAACACCGGTCCACTTGCATTCCCCATTTCATCTGCAATACATCAATATCATTCTTCCTATCATCTATATATTATAGGTTGATTAGTTATTACAGAAATGATTAGGTAAAACAAACCTTTGACTCGTTGCACGAATGCACTTCCTCCCAAGTGGCATCCCATGATGCAGTAAAGTTCCTAAAATTATGTACATATCAACAATCATTGTCCATTTAACAAATATGGTAATCCTAAATAGATAATTACCTCCACCGGCACAACAACGAACGAAGAATTCTGTAAGAGAAACCCCCATTTCAGCAAAAATAAAATGTTATTTGAAATTCCAATTCAATTCCCATGAGAAAATGGTTTTGCAGAATTCTATGCACAATTATTAAAGGTGAACTGACAAGGTTTTGCAACATACACTGAAAAAACTAGCATTTGATTGCCACTAATTTAGGAACATTGTCTGAAAATTTGAGGCCATTTGAAGCATTATTGC
>JAQFZQ010001296.1:0-20674 GCA_034696005.1 Glomeris marginata | reverse complement strand
TTTACTAATTTCCACAGAGATTTTGTTGAACCACTTGCTTTCTTCATGACTTTTCTTCACGTAGTTCAAGTTTCAGGATACCTTACAAAACCGTGCCGGATGTCCTTTAAAGCTATCTGTGAAAGTAAAAACAATGAAATAATGGAAATAAAACCTGAATTTTATCCAACTTGAACTTGAATGTCGTTTTTTTAACAAAATAATCAATGACTAGGTACTTTTAGAGCTAGGCCTACTATAAAGTAGTCACATTTTTTTAAAACGCAAATATTATGAATTTATCTATTTTCAAATTGAGCATTCTTTTCTTTAATCGTAACAATTGGGCAGATATCATTAATGACAGTATTCTTACGTGACCAACAGCGACATCTATTGGCACAGAATTGCAACAGTTTCCCATTTAAGATGCTCAAAGCAATCCAATTTTACAATCTTTAGTATTGGAATTATCAAAAACATCAATCAATGTATTACTTCAATAGATAGATCTTTTTATTACTTAATTCGTCCTTTGAAAATAAACATAAGAATACCTTTAAATTGGGGTCAATAATTAATAAAATATGTAATTCTAAAATTTAGAAAGAAATATATATTATATATAAACAACTTAATTATTTTTGAATTATTGACAACTGCACACTTTAAAAAAAATGTATCAATTAACTAACAGGTTATACAGACAGTGTGGGATACCAATAGAAAAGAAAAATCCAGTCAGGTGCAAATTGTTGACACCAGTCGAGTTTTTACTGTCCACTACTTGCTTTTGTACTAACCGCCAACAGCTTCATTAACCTAATTTGCAACATATGATAGTACCAGTCAGTTAGGACATTGCAAATTTTGAAAAAGCAACAGAAAAACAGCACTTTATCTGCAAAGATTTGCATTTAGGTGCAAGCAACTGTTATCCTTGTAGTTCATAAAAAAGTATAAACAAATTTCTTTGTGTACCTGTCAATTTTAATTAAAATGAAATGCACACTCGATCCTGTGTCTAAATATACATAAAAAGTGTGAATTTTTAAGTTTTATATCACTATTTCCGTTTGCCTTGAGGATGCAATATTTTCCACTTATTGTGTTTCACGTATTGTTGAAGTTGATAGGATAATTAAGGAGTTGTGGTTGTTTCTTTGAGAGCAATCTCTATGTACAAGGCACGTGTTAAGGTTTGGCCTATGAGCATTCAACACGTGTAATAACTAGGGTAAAAATGGAGCACAATGTTGTTTACTTTCCCTGCTAAAATTATATAGGGTCTTCGCTAGACGATGTCGCCTCATTTCTCATTTTTTCCCCCAAAAAACCATTGTCGGCCTTGGTACATAAAATTACGAGCAAGTGGCTCTTTTTCTTCAGATGGGAGCACTGGGGATTCCTTGAGGGCAAAAGCCAATTTCGTAGTGCATGCAACAAACAAAAACCAAGAATCTAAAAATCGTTATGCCCACCAATAATAATTGTGCAGACTGCACAAAAGGAATTCAGCAAGCGACTCTCAAAGCCATTAAACTAGTTATGTATCGAAAATCGCATATCTCTTGGTAGACATGGTGCATAACTTAGTAGACCTATAGGCACCCATAAAACAGCAAACACTTGAAATTATAAGAGGGTATATAAGATCAGTTTTATCCTTTAAAAACGCCCATTTCATGTAATCAAAATAAAGCAAATTTTCATTGTCACATACAATTTAGTATTTATTTCAGGGTATATATGTATACCATAGAAAACCGTGTCAGTTCACTTTTAAACAGTTAATATTCCTGGAGTCGCTTCTGTTAAGTGGCTATTTTTTAGTTGTAAAAATGTTACAAGACAAGACACATTTAAACAGAAGTTCCTTTTTAGGAATTCATAAATTCCTTGTCCTTTGGTAACTTTTCAATGTCATCATTTCTTCTAGAATCAATAATTAACACTCTCCTGTTCAGACCTTGTACAAATACGAACATCATTATAAATTTATGGGCTGTCATAGCTGTTATCACCTGCTATTCTTAAACAAAACAATAAACATTTTTCAACAACTCAAATATGAAAATTGTTGTTTTGTTGATATTTTTAATACAACTCCTGCATACAATTTGAACAATGTAAACGAAGCTCTCTTGTTAGTCTATGAAATCGTGGGTTTAATGCATTGTAATGACAGGAATGTGCATGCATATTCTTATTGGAATTATTCTTCTCTTACCGGTCGACCTCGAAATTAAGCAACCGCGGTAAATACAATGGATATAAATAAAAGAAGAAATGAAGGTGTAGAGAGAGATAAACCATCACTCAGAAAGAATACCTCATTACTGTGTGTTTTTTACCCAGGGTTACTTCATTAATGTCACCACGCACATACATTGCAACGTATATCATGGACAGATCCTCAATAAACACAACCGAAAATGGGTTCTTAACGATTTAGTTTTTTTATTGTTTTACTAGTGGAGCTGATAATGTTATCGGATGATTTTCAAGAAGTTGTTTCGACTCGAGAAGGAAAACAAAGGTACAGCCAAATATTTATTACTGATTAGTTTTCGGTCATAAGTAGTAAAATTTAGCTGCTCTAAAAATAAAATTGTTTATTATAACTTTAATACGAGAAATGTTCTATACGTGTATATATAGGAATTGCAACAATGTACATTAATATCTTCAGCTTAATTGTTATTAAATATTATTCCATAATACAAGGCCATGTGGCTACAATGCCTTTGTAACTGGATAAATTAGGGCTGCATATTATTCATTCCAACCAAGCAATTTGGAGTTATTTAATACTTAATACTTAATTTTGCTGCAAGTTGAGCAATATGGATTTTGCAAATACATTTTTCACAATAACCATTAATTATATAATTGATTTTCTTCGCAAGTTATTACAGTTAACTTTCACTTACAAAGTCAATTAACACTCATTCCCATTGTAGTATATCATATAGTAAAGAACTACTGAAATTGGGTTTCTTATCAAGTACCTATAACCATAAATATTTCAGAAAACTTTAATTGTTCAAAAATATTTATCACAATTAAAAAACAGCAATATTTTATTTGGTTACAATTTTTAAGTATTTGTTTTAAAAATTAGTTGTGGCAGTCTGATTTTGTAAAGTAAAAATGGTTCTTAAGTTTAAAAAAGTTTGGTATTATTATATGACCCCCCCCCCCCCAACCAAGAAGCCCTGTATCTTCAACAAGACATTTCACCTCAATGAAATAATGAAAATTATGCATTTGAAGCACGATCTCCATCAACCCCTTTCTTTACTATAGGTTTACACAAGATGAGAGGTCTCAGTGGGTGCACACAAGTTGCCTTGGGGCCTTCAAAATGGCGCCCATCTCAAACATTTGTGAGTATGAGTGAGAGGGCAAAACTTAAGTCACGTGGCTTTCCCTCTATACCTTATATAGTGATGGTTGCAGCCACCAAGTGCTCCACGGTTCACAGATTCGCTCCGAGTTCAACTATGAAGCAAACCGCAATTTTACACTGTACTATTACACACCCATACATGCACACTGCAGCATTACAAACCTCGTCAAGCAACGTCATTAATATTAGATACACAAAATATCTCTCAGGCTTTCCAATTGGAAAATTTTCACGCATCTTGTAGAGTTTCTCAATAAGATATTTCACAACAAGGAATTGTTTATGCTTTAAAAATTCCAAATACTGTAGTATGTCCCATAAAATTTTAATTTAGTTTCCTAGATATTTAATAAAGTTTATGGTACACACAGTAATTGTTCATATATGGTGCTACAAATTAAGACAGAAATAGAGCTCAATGATATTAAAATTACCCCAGTAATTTAGACAACATACATTTTTCCTGCACATGCATTACTCAAATATGATGATTAAGTCAGAATATTATAAAAAGTGAAACATGTAATTCTATAAATAATACTCTTCAAATTATCATTAACACATTGTCGCATCACAATTCCCAGCAGCCTGTTGTGAGAATTTTTGGACAAATTTTGAATCTTTAATTATTCTGCAAACACTTTCCCAATTTCTGTGAGACTTTATTTCTTTGTTTCGTTGTTTTAATTTCTAATGAATTTACAAGAATCGCATTATGCTACAGGGAAAAGGGAAGGTCATGCGTATATGTAGGCAGTACCTATATAAGAAAACTTTTCAAGTTGCACGCGATCTGCAACGTATTTTTTCATAGGTGCATGACAAGAAAGAGAGGAAACCAGAATACAGAACAATCTGCAACTGGTTCTTGCTCAGCTATGGCAACAACCTTGTCATATGAACCTTTAGTTCGGAGCAGAACTACTAACACTGCACTTCCAAACTACGCAAGTGAACTTTCACCGCTAGCTTCCTTGCAACGACACACCTTTTTCCTTACTTTGAATCTTGCATGCAACCCAGCAACATATTCCCTGCGAAGGTTATGTCATAAGGGGGAGGAGGAGGGGGAAGAGCATTGGCTCTAGGTGGTAGGGGGAGAAAGTAGAGAGAGAGAGAGAGAGAGTGCAACAGATAAAAGCACAGAGAAAAAGTGAAGTTGGGAGGAGTTTCAGCGCAAGAGTAGAAAGCGTTACAAGAGCATTTATGTATAAAAGCTGAAAAGTTGTCATTTTTCTTATATGTCGTTTTATACGAGTGCATCAGGAAGGAGGAGGAGGGAAGGTGTTGGGTGGTCGTTGTTAAAACCTGGTATAGGTGGTAGGAGGAGGTTTCAAACAATGAGAAACGTAGAAACTCACTATGCTTTATGTGGGCAAGAAATATTTGCACATTGGCCTACACCTATGCTTAGGAATATGGCCAAGTTGATGGCGTGTGCCCCATTATTGGAGCACCCTGCAAGGGCGGGGTTGGTTGGTGGCATTTATGCCGCAATGATTTGCTGATTCGGGGATAGCCTAGGTATACCTTCAGTGCCATTTTAATCATTTCACTATACCTCTAGCTCTTACATGTTCCCAAATTGAACAAGGACACTTTCTCAACAAGCATGCATGCAGTCGTAGGTGTAGGTGTAGGTTTATATGTATGGGGGAGGGAGGGAAGGAGCTAGGAAGGAGGGGGATGACTATCAAAGGCCGACACCTGGGAGGGGTGACGTACACACGATTAAAAGATGAAAGAAGATGGGGCAAGAGCAAAGAGAGAAAAGACTAGGAATGGGAGAAAGAGAAGGCGACTTTGGAAAGTCGAGGTTTAAGTTACCTGTTCTAAATCACGCCAACTTCAGGAAGAGAGAGAGGTAAAAAAGTATGGAAAAGGATGAAAAGGGGGTTGTATGGTCAGACCAAGTTTTTTTCTCTCTCAACCTCCTCTTGCATTTTCACTGTGCCTATGTTAATACAGCTATAGCATACAGAGCAGAGACCAAAGATAGCATAACACGTGTTGTAATATTTCATATTTATATAGAGGCGACTGAACTAGATTTATTGGAGCAAGTTGTGCTGTTTTCCGGATTGCTATATTTTTTCTACAAATATCATCAAGATTAAGCCAGAAGGTTGAAAAGATAATTAGATCGTAATCGACAAGATGTTATTTCCAATTAATATTGTTATAAAAAGTGACTATACAACACCTTAATAATAAAAAATCCACTTCAAAAAATCCAATTCAAAAAAGTCATAAAATGAAAGCATGTTGAAGGGTGTAGTTTTCTTATGTGAACTTTTTTAGCTTGCACTCAATCGCAACTAGCAATCAAACAATAAAATTCAATAATTAAAAAACATAGATCTATTGCGTTATTGAGGAAATGGGAAACGAGGAAACATGCCAAAATATTAAACAACAAAAGCCAAAAAATTATAAAAATTAGGTTTTAACAATTGCAATTGAAATACATCACTGCATTTCATCAAAACAATATTTCGAGCTATTTTATAAACAGTGACAGGGTTAATTTGAACGATTTTGACACACTTTTCTGCTATGCTGTTAGGGTAAAATATAGCATAAATGATGCATACACAGCCCTTACAGAAAAATAATGCAAGTTGTACCGTGAAATTGCATTTTCATTCATAAAAATACACACTATACTACAATTGCATGGTACAAACTGCATTAATTTGCTGTAAGTGAAGATCCAACATGACTCAATTTGTAACAATTTTCAAAACTCACAGCAATTTTCATCAAGTGCATGACTGGTTTTGGTGCTACATCAAGATTATCTCCTCGGACCACCCATACAAGTATCAGAAAAACATAAAAACACGCCTTTTTTAATTTTCGAGTTACTCAAATGGAGCAAAACCGATGTCAATTGAGGAATGAGGCATTAAAAACTTTCTGGTATAAGTGAAGAGATTATTGGACAAACCTGTCTTGGAGTTGGAAGTGTATGAATAGAATTTAACCGTGTTTAACCCAGCAAAATGTGGCAAAAGGTTATATTATATTTAAGGCGCACCTCCTCCTATGCTCTCTAGTATTATATAAGGGCAGGCAGGTTCCAGCCGTTGGTCTTTTACAATGTATATGCAGTATGGTTATTGGCAGTAAGCGTCACCTTTCGCTGAGCTCAGCCACCGAAGCGGCCGCATCAAAGCCCCACTATTTACATACACGTTGGGTCCTTACATGGGCATAGTCTATTCTCCATGTGCTCTGACACTGTCACATGGTGAGGTGGCCGGGAACCTCCCCAGGCATGCCGTCCTTTTCTTCTAAGGCAGCTCATCTTTTGACCGCGTGAAAGGACAGCTTCCTGAATATATACTGAACCTACTCACTGTGTGTATATAGGCTACATAGGGACCTGGAACCACGACTCAGATTGTGTGTGTGTGCTAAAGAAAGAGAGAAGAGACCAAGGGGGAGTGTGTAGTCTATACTGTATTGCATGCAAGTCTCCTTGCAGAACACAACTGTAATAATGTTGCATTTCATTAATCCCCTATTGCAGATTAAACCAGTGGAAAAAGATACACGTTGAAGTTGGTTATCGAGGGATTGCTGGGAGTGGTCACTCTAAATATGACCATGCAAGACCAGAAGCAGGGATTAGCTGATAACATTGTCCCAAAACACATTGTCACATTTGTATATAAACTTTGGGTTGAGTTACCATCCTGCTTCAAGCCATGGTCATAAATAGAGTGACAGGAATATATGCTACACTATTCCACATGAATTTTGTGGAACCGATAATGTTGTCAGCCATATTTCAATTAAGCACTTTGAATTTAGTAACAATATCCGAGATTACAGGTTACTGAATGTGAACAAATAAATGCAAGGTATAGTTTAACAGGGTGTCTACTAAACTTTCATTTCAAAATTCCAGTATAATTCCAGGATTTCAAGGATTTTTAGTATCAATAGACACCCTGTTTAACTGTATGAAATGTTTGTATTCAGTTAACAATTAATACATATCAACAACAAATGTTTGAGGAAAGATTTGCCCATGGTTGATTTGCAACCTCATACATCCACACCAAACATAATTAATACATACATTAACTCTTTATATAAATGCAACTAAATATATACCTAAAAGCAATTAGTATAGCAAAACATACTTTGAACATCGAAAATCGCATGATTTTTAAAGAATTTGCAGAGAAATGTAAAACGGATAGAAAACCACGCAAGTTGTTGCATGCATAAATTTTTCCTGCAATTCCTATTGACTTTTCAAAACATAACTCGATGTCAGGAACTGGACACAACTATTGAGAAGCTTAGGAAAAAATTCCAATTAAATCGTACACTATTATGTCACAAAAAACGTGGAAAAATTAGGAGAACCCCCCTCTTATAGGATAACACGGGCGCCGGTATCGCCATCTAGAGGGGGAAAGCTGCGTAAACAAAGAGGTAGCACTCCCGAGTTCTTAAAGCTGAAAATTGAAACTCTATTTGTTACTATACACACATTCATTATTAAGAAACGAAAGGTTGGCTTCGCTGCAAAACCTGCACTGCACAGCATTCACAAACTTTCTTTTTGATTGGTAAAATCCGTGTTCATCATCCCATGTTACATATAATCCTAGCTCGATTGCAAGCAATGGCAACTGTAGCATATTCATTGAAGAATGCCTATGGGGACAGGACACTTTGCATATTCCCATTCATTTTCTTTTATACACCTTCCCTGTAATCTGTTCAGCACTCTCTCTTTCATCCATCTTTACCCATGTACTCTCCCAGTTGTTCCTCGATGCGAATCTAAGTCTTGTTATATACGTACTAAGTAATTGTTCAATCGATATAAGCTCTATTGCTGAGCCAGGAACCTTTATATAGTTTCCCACGACATTAAATAAGACGTATACTGCTGCAAAAAAAGTTCACGTTTTGCTACATTAACTTCAGTTTATTTTTAACGAGTTGGAGCATTCCAAAAGTAAAAGTTGCTCGAATGACTCAATGTAATGAGACATGAATTAGTGTTATGAATTTTGTATGTTTCAAGTGAAGTGTATCAAATGTATATGCTTTCGAATTCAAAGCGCAACATTTGCTTCGCACGAATGCTTTTGCTATGTCAACATTTGTTGTATTCGGATAACATTAACCGCTATTATCCACATTGGCAACCATGCGTATACATATTACATGTGTCAACTTTAAATGGCCTAAAAAGATAGGAATTTTTTCTCAATTCTGTGGTTAGTTGAAGTATCTATATTAACGAGTTCAATTGTTTAATTTGAAATAGTTTACCAACATGATGGCATAATTTTCCTCGCAACAAATGCACAGCAAAAATCATAATAAAATGACATTTTTGTAAATATAGCCAGAGATTATTTGGCAAAACATATTTTTGAATTTTGTTATTTTGAACAATCTATTTTATGGGGGACTAACTTCTTGTTCAATGGTTACATGCTCTAGGCCTACTTCTTGACTTTGTTGAAGATTATGAAATAAACATACAGTCTTCAAATTATCTTTTCTTTCATAACTACATTAGTTAGAGTATCCACATTATGGAAACAAAAAATACAGAACTACTAAATCCCTTTTGGACACTTTCTTCATTATAAGGAAAAGTTTAATTGGAATACAGGTGACCAATGTAGCTAAGAAATATAAAGATGCTAGTCATTGCATAACGTGAATGTTTCAATTGAATCATACAAACGCCCCTGCCCCAGATGCAAACTTAACAACAAAATACTATACAAAACATTAAGGAATTTTAAGAATCACTTAACACTCCATTCACTGGAAATTCCTCTCTGTACCCCATATGTTCATCGATAAAATTGCACAATAACACCGATTTTTTTATATAATTGGAGTATACATTCTTTTATTGCATGGCACTTTAGAACCATTATTATCACTGTTGCTGGAGAGCTTGCATGCAATGAGAAATGCAAGGCAATTGTTGCAAGACACGCGTGTCAATAGAAATTGAAGGGGAAAAAATGCTTCTGCACTACGTGCAATTCTTATCCAAGATCACTTGTTGTGGCTGTTGAAAGGCGTTGGACAGTCAAGTTGTAAATAATGATTGCCTCTTGTCTGGTCTCATTTTTGGCGCACCAAAACGCCGCTTTATATTGCACAAGGAGCAGCACCAATTCAGGACATGAGAGGTTTGCTTATAGTTTTCCCTTGGCTAAAAATTGAATTAGGTGTTGTTATCTTGGTCGAGGTGTTTTATAGAGGTGTTGGAACCCTCAAGGGCGTTATATATAAATATATTTTCCCATCAGCTATACAAGTGCCTCAATTTGGGCTTCCAAATATGACCCTCGTAAGTGCTGAATCTACAAAGGGTCTTAAATGTTCTAAATCCATTTGCAGATCGTACAAAACTACCATTCATAAATTTCCCTTGCGGATAGCATCAAGGATCCACTATACAGGGTGGTTCACAAAAATGTCGGTGCAGTGCTATTAATATTTTGCCCAAAATAAATATGACAACAAAAGATCAACATGTTTGATGACTTTGGAGAGTGTGAATAGGGTTTTTGAAACTAACGTTTGTAATATGCCAGATGGAGAGGTATAGTTTAAATTACAGAAATGACAAGGAAGTACAAATCCGATTCAAAACCTGACAAGAAATTGAAAATTAAATGAATGTTGTTGGTTGCATATATGTGGGGTATCCGGAAAGTATTAGCCGTTTTTTATTTAAAAATACGAAGTTGTTGTGATGTCAAATGTGAGTTCAAAAGATTTGTTGCTATACATGCTAACTTGGACGAAAGTTACGAATGCCCCCCTGAAGTGCTCACATGCCGTTATACGACTCACACATATTTGGTGCTCATCACTCCGCCCTTCTCTTATCTAGCATCTCTTGTGTTAGATGGCGAGTGACTTTCGAGGCTGCCGACTTGACCCTCATTCACTAACAAATAACCACCCCCAACTGAGCAAAGTACTAAAGCGGGCGGAGTGCTGAATTTTCGAGTGATTGCTTACAGGCAATAAATTAATATCCGCAAATAATCAAACGCAAGTGTGGAAAAAAAGTAGGCGGGGCTGGGGTGGTCCCTTCTTGCACAGTGCCATCAAAGAGAAGGCTCCCTCCCACACACCTTCAACACCCTTACAGCTTAGAATAGCCACACCCATGTTTCCAACCATTCCAAAGCAATATGTAGAATTTATGGAAAAGTTCAAAAGTTTCACAAAAGTTTCAAAATACAAAGGAAACATACAGAATGACACAAATATGTGCAATAAACAAAACGACTATGTTATAAAAGACAATTATAGTTGTTCCAATGCTGAATAATAGTTAATAAAATGATCCTTATTGGTAATAACATGGTTAGACCAATGGCTAAGTTGTGGATGAAAATTATATTTGGACAATTTAACAAGTGGGAAGCCAATGTTAGTTGACACAGACCATATGTTTATATCAGAGTGTAACAATATGAAAATGCATACATACAGTATAGCTACAATAATTAAACCCCTTATCCCAAAATGACAAAAATGCATGAGTGATTTGACCAAAAACAACAAATGATCTTCCAAATGGGAATTCAGGTTTATATGCACACATTCAAAACTTGTATTTTAACAAAGTTATCCAATTATTTCCTTGAATTGATATCGAATAACAGAACAGTCATAAGGAATAAAACAAAACAGTTTAAGTATAGTTTGCAATTTTCATTTGTGTCTGAAATTATCCCAGTACACCTCACCCAGGAAAGCAAAAAGTATACACAATTGGTCCTGGTTTTCTTGCATTCAGTATGAAGCCAGAATTTCGTTGTTCGCAGGTGTTGGTCAGGGTTTTAAGGGCTCACCAAAGGGACCATCACTGCGAAACAATTTTAGTAGAAGGGCAATGAAGCGAGTACAACGATCGTTTCCGCAGAAACAGTTTCACTTTGTACCCAGTTCTTGGTGAATGGCAACCAGTGATCATGGGGACACCCTTCGACCCACAAGCCAATCCCCCTCAAGACCCAAACAATATTTTTAATAAAGGGGAAAATGGTGGAAACTATCGCTATATTATTCATGACGTCCTTGGGGGGAAGATTTTGCTGCATGCAATTTAAGCAAAAAGGTGAGCAAGTCCGGAATTTTAAATGTAACATTTGTAAGATATTGCAGTACCACTGAGCACCACACCACCACCAGCACCACTGCTGGTGAAAACAGGAAACCGATTCATAAACTTGTAGATACAGTGTGTCTTTTTTCCCTATAAACCCTAACAAATGGTGCAGTTCGAAGTATATACTGATGGTTATCCGTGATTTAAGAATGAACCATACCATGTGGTGGGTCAACTTTTGCGACCTGGGTTCGTATAGGAAGGGTCAGTGGATGAATGCAAGCAGGGAAAGTTTGTAGACGGATCCCAAGAGCGAGATAGGAGGGAAAATAAAATGCAGCTTTCAAGTATACAGGATATAAAGGCTATTTCATCAAGGTTGAAGACTTGGTTTGATTGACAACCAGCCTAGATCTGCTTTTGTGCCAAGATCAACTTGGTACAAGAGGGAGCAACTAGTCTCATTCTTCAACACATTCAAAGAGCTACAATGATAACAAAAATCCTTTTGTCTCTTCTGCTTCATGCTATTGTCCTAAAAGCTCTTTCAGAACATGTTTATAGTTGATCTTGATATATGATTGAGTCTTGTTTTTCAACAAGATGCTCCTAAATTGCTATAGTATATACTAGATCAACAAACATGGTAGGCTACTATAGCAGCTAATATGCAAATCTTCTTGACAAATACTTCTTTGTTTGACTTCTTCCAGTATTTACATACTCTGAACACGAATGTTATCAGTGTTGTAGTCTTATCAGTATGTTAGGAGATCCTCTTGTATGAAGTTTATGATTTTTAAAATGACTATACCGTGCATATGAATGGTTCATATACTGAATGAAAGAGGTCCAACCTGTTTTTCAGCATACATATACTACTACGTCAAGGTGTTTCACCTGAACAAACTCTTGTGTATGAGTATATGCCATATTGCCTGCATAATTTAACTTCCTCCCTACTCCATATGGTGGACCAATTGCGAAACTGCTCTGAACAGTATACAGAATCTGAAATGAAGTTCATTTATAATTTTCTGAATCATTTCAAAATATTATTATACTGTAGTATTATTACTCAGTTATTTTGCAGCCAAAAATGCAACAAATAATTAATTAAGATTATAGCAGAAACAATTGACAACGAACTTATTCCAATAAAAATGTGTTATTTATGTAGCCTATATTTCAAAATTTAAAATTGAAGTTTTCTAAGAAAGAGAAAAATTGCTGTCAACTACATTAAACAACTTTGGATGTTTGCAAACCTCATGTGAAACTTGTCACATGACTATAATATTCTACATGTTTGCAGTTGTTTGATTGGTTGGTGGGTGTCAAGATGCAAAATAATGGAGTCAAACAATAAATGGATGGGTGTAAATATAGTACAAAATTCAAACGATGGGGGAAAATGATGTGTAATCTGTTGAGTTTGCTTGCTTGAGTCATACATATATTGTACAACAGGCTGCTTACATTAAACAATTTATATGCATACATCGGGTGGCACGGAGAGAAGTTGGCCCATGCATGGACCTTCTGTCAGGAATAGTAGAGGAGTTCACTTTATCTACTGTGAGGCCAGTGAAACTGGCTTGCGACGAGCGACACCATGGAACCTTGCCTACCTTTCAGTTGTCTATCACATGAACTTATATGGGAGATGAACTGTGCACACGCCCTCAATGGGCACATAGAAAGCTTCATTCAAACGTTTCGAAACTAGGTCCATTCTACGTCCAAGAAAGCTCTTCCTTCCCCCTCCACATCGTCCTCCTCCACCCAGACACAAACCCCCATGAACCAAACACACACATACCACACCCTATCCAATATTTCCACATTCGCTTAATCGCCTGGAAAAAATTATTCATTGCACTCATTTTTGTATGTAGAAACTTCCTCATTATCACAACCTGAAACCACAATTCGGATTTTTGTATAGAAGAGCGATTTTTGTGGTATATTATATGTGTGAAAAATATATAATACAAAACTAATTTCCTACAAATTTTCATAGTAAAAAGACTTTATAAGAAACCTGTTGCAAGTCATTGAATGAGTAGTAGAATTGAGCAACCATTATCTTCTCTAATTAAATATTACTATTACAATATTACAAACACAACTTCTCATTTAAATAAATCCAATTTTTCTTAGTAATGTTGCAACACCTCACCCTGAAATAGGTAGTACCTTTGTTTGAAAACTTTCAAATTTATTGAGTTTTAATTTTATTTTGCCATATCAAAAGTATTATAATAATTTTGTTATGAATTCTTTAATGATACACAATTTGCATTGCATTTCCAACACTGACCATGCATCTTTACTGACTCTAATTTTCCCTCCTGCTTCCCAGGATAGTCATATACTAAATTCAAAGTATTATTCCTTCATATATTATGTGCAGGAATCGACTAACAATTTTAAATACATGTAAAATCATGGCACTGTCTCAAGATCTGCTACAAAACTCAGAAATCCAATTCTAGACTTGTTTAACCGTGCATGTCCAATGTCATGTTTTTGGCAAACAAGACCCCCTGACGACCAATGCACCCCTGGTGTGCCATTCTCCAGTGGAAGAACGTTATTTGAAAGATGGCGTTTACTGTAATGCAGTGAAGCCGAAACTCGGGCCATGCAAGAAAGAGAGAGAGGAAAGGGCGTGATGGTGCTCATTACCGAGATCCAACACCACCACTCGAATGCCATTCTTCATTTACTGAAAAGGTGTAACGACGATTCACACGAGTCCACAAAGTCCTGCATTCGCAACAACTGTTGGCATTTGAGAAAGGGAACTTGTTGGTAGGATGGCCTGAGGGATTGCGGTGCCTATGGCCACGCGCTCAGCCAAACCGTGGCAAACACAAGGGTTTTTCTGGGCATCAAGTATGCCCCAGTGCTTCTTGGAGAGGTGGCTGAGACCTAGCTGCCAGAAGGACCATTGGAAACGCCCGTTGCTCTTGTCGATAGCCCTGTTCAGAGCCAACCGCCAGAAATCATGCCTAGACATGCCAATGAACGGGTTAAGCGGTGCGGCAACAGGGTTAAATGAGAAACGACCAAGCAACCCATCTCAATCACTTCTGCTTGGCCTTAAGGGCACCCTTCAGAGACCAGTAAGCTGAAAAATCTAGACGACCACAGGAGCCCACACTTTACGGCTATCCTCTTATGCTTCCCATCAGGCATCAATCTCCTCCGATAATAAGCCCGTTATAATACACTTGTTCGGAAATCAGCGTTTTTTCCTACACCTTTTCTCTCGAACACAACTTGGTCCTAATCCTGAATACAAAAAGTTTCGTTCTACACCATGGACATGCAAGAGATGTGGGAGCAGCAAAATTTCATAGAGTCCACAAAGCGGTGAAAATGATCTGGAACGAGTGCACATGATGTGTGCATGGCCCCTAATTGAAAAATACATGGTGTAACTGCATGATAGATCTGTACAGACTTTTTACTGTGTATTCCTGGTGATTAAACTAGACAAAATCCATATGTCCTTAAATTTATTATATGTTAGAGGAAAACCCAATGAACTGTTACACTTCTTCGCATCAAACATCTGTCAGGAAATGAAGTTTAATTTGTGAATTAACAATAATTCTTACAATAAATGTTCAAACTAACCTCAATCTGATGCTACTTTGATGGTATACACATAAACAATGGAATACTGTAAACACCACACTGCTGCATGGCACATTACAATGTCAGTTAGTACATTTCAGGACATACAAATGGATTTTTGTCTGCCTCTTATCCAGACATTTACAGCAAAGTTTATACTGATCTTTCAGACCCTGTGTATACAGTACATATGTGCAAGGATCTGCAGATTGCAGGTCATAGATCTGTATTGTTGCACATTCCGCAAGAAAAAAATTATCATGTGGATTTGCCAATTTTAACTTTTGCATTTAATGAGAAACATGCTTTTTGATTTAGCAAAGTGAATGTATAAAAAAGTACGTTTGTGTCCACATATAGGGATTTATGAAGTAATTCTTAAAAAAAATCCACTTAAATTATGTACATTATTAAAAATGGCGTAGTTTCTTGCACGATAAAATTTAACTGTAGCTTATATGCTGGATTTTATATTGCCTAATTGTTCCAAATTTGACAAAAATTTACAGAATCACTTGTTAAAGTAGATGATTTATCCACTTCTTGTAATTTGGTCTAACTTAAATTTTACAATAGATTTACACACATCATGATGCAATTATTAGGTCTACATTTAAAATATTTTTTTGGGTTTTGTGTGCTTCATACACAACTTTTGTGGCGTTATACAAAAATGTTTTATACATGGGAAAAATAATGTGCATGTTATAGGTACTGTTATGCAGTGTATTGAACTGCAAGCCCAAGCATGTTGTACATGGATGAAATATAGTTTAGTGTAAGGAATTTCTCAAAGGTCAAGACGCATCACTCGCATTCAATTAACTGAGAGAAATGTGAAGTGTTTGTGGAACAGCTGACGACAGATGCTGGTTAACATCACCTTCAGCAGCCATCAACACCCATCAATGACTACAACTGACTGTTGTTCGTTGGGGAGAATAGAAAAAGCAGGTTGTACAATTATTGATGATTTTGTGAAGCTGTGTGTGAATAAGCGAAAGGTCAGTGCAGAACACTTGAGATCATGAAAAAAGGAACATGGTGTAGAGTAGTATAGGTTGATAAACGAGCACAGTTTCCAATAAAAGAGCGTTGATAGAAGGCTTGAGGCCATTTTGCAAGGAATCACACAACCCACACTAGATGATCTTGTATACAAAGTCACTCGTGCCGACCAATTACTTAGGACGTTTCAAAAGGCTAATTTCTTCAACAACTTCTTTCAATGACGTAGCCCGGGGTAGAAATTTACACCTTGAATGGATTGTTTGGAGGGTGCCACCCACCTATGCATCTTTCTCGCTTTTCTCTCTCCACTGATTGATGGTAGCAGCCAAGGCTTGAAAAGCTTCTCCTTCGAGCGCAAGAAAGATGAAAACCGAAGGGAGGAAAGATGTTTGAAAAGAAGAGATTTAAAAAAATTACTAACAACCCACTTTTTCAATTGTGATCGAAATCTAACTAGTATATATGGTCCCCTCGTTTATACTGCACACATCATGTTTAATTCATGTTTGAACTAACAAGACTAGCTTCAAAAAACTGCTTCATGCATGAACCAAACTGCAATTATTATAGGTCGGTCCTATGCAGGACATTTTATCTGGATTCCATACAGAAACATTCCACTTTTTAGTTTTGGTATTTCTTTGGGGAACATCATGAAATGGTTTTTATTCCTGCTTTAATATGAAATAAACAAAAACCATTGTGAGCACAGTGAATTTCATTTTAGTGCACATGCATCTATAGAATTAATCTAAGGATTCAAATGCTGAAAATCTAAAATAATTTTATCACATTTGTGAGATTTGACTGTATATGTTTAACAACAGAAAACTTCAGTATGCAAATTAACATAATCTTTTCTGCATACATACTCTTGCATTATAGCTACATGTATATTATATAATAGCTTCACTTCCCCTTATAGCTATAATTGTATTATAAGATATTTTCTGCATAACAGCTGATTTTGTCAGTTTTGAATAAATATAAATGCGATCTGCTCATGTCACATATTTGATCTAATTAATATTAATGGTGACCATTGTTTATTGGATTTTCATTTCATCTCAGTCAACATAATCTATATATAGATAGATCCCTTTAGCAAAATCCTTTATGTAGAAGTGTACTGTTATATAATACAGAATTCACTGTACTGCTGACCAAAGCCTTAGTGGCTAATAATACTTACATGGCCAATAACCGGGGACTCTTACACCCTACAACAATACAGTACAAGTTGGATGAACGCCGGAAGCTGGAATCGAAGGAAAGTTGGTGTCTTTTCAAAGTGTAAATAGGTTACCGGTTTGCCTATTGTGTTGCACATTGACATATTCCTCCCTTTCCTGGATTCAAAGTTCAGTTATATAACATTGAGAATTCTCTCTCTCACTCTCACTCTCTGTTAGACGAACACAGTATCTCATGCGTATTGCCGGTTACAAAAATGGGTGCAGCAGTACGAGTAAATTTATGAGATCAGGTGACATTGCTTCGACGAGCCAAGTACAAGAAGAGCCCTAACAAGCGTTCAATGCGTTTTCTGCTCGTATTCTGACTCTTGTACCGATGATGCCAAAGTGAAGGGGCATCTAGGAGGGGAGCAGCACCCACAGAACCTTCACAAGTTGCTTATAGAAGTCAAACATCTTCCAAAAATATGCAGTGAATAACTATATTTTAAACCACTGTAATGATCAAGATGAGATTGAAATAATATTGGGCACATTTGGACACCTTTGGGCACATAGTGATGTGTGGGATAAATTGGATTGCACTATTTTGATCAATCTGCATAAAAATGTCACTCATTATACACCAATCTATCAATCGAAATTAGTTGTAGTTGTTTTTATAATAACGAAAATCAATATATATTGTAATTAGAAAATTAAAACTAAAATTGTAGTTTTCAGAATGTTTATTTAACTGTTTGTGAAAAATTGTTCCGAATAGATTTTTGCAAAATATACTGCATAGAAACTCAACTTCCAACTTTCCTCTGCAAAGTAATCTTCCCAATCACTTGCACATAAGCAAACTTAAAGGTGAACTGACAAGGTTTTGTAACATGCCCTGAAAAAGCTAGCATTTGATTGCCACTAATTTAGGAACATTGTCTGAAAATTTGAGGCCATTTGAAGCATTATTGCCACATATATATGAATTACTTAGTTTCATATCTGTGGAGTGTATGGAGTAGTATACTGTGAGATATTTACACTGGAGCGCCATTGATAAGCTCTGCCATTGGCTAAAACTGCAAAGGCGCTTGTCCTCATTGGCTGAAAATTCAAATTTTGCCAAAACCTGACTCTGTGACGCCAATGCGGTGAAACCACCCTTCCATGACGCCCTCTTTAACTACTCGTAACTTTTTGTAACAATTTTTAAAAAAGTTTTGTTTGCGCCAATCGTTTTATTGGCACCAATTATATAGAATTACACACTTTCCAGGGCATTTTACAAAACCTTGTCAGTTCACCTTTAAGGGGAGCTCCTGAATTTTTATATATGTGGCGATGGCGATGCTGTTGTTACCAAGAACAACTACTAACAGAAAACCTTGAAATCTTACAGACAGTTCAGTAAGGGCATCGTGCTGGTCTAGTTCTCACGTTTATCTCAGAAATACTACTGGCAATGAGATTGTAATACAATAAAAATGTAGTTAAGCAGGCTTTCAAATCTATTCGAGCTGTATTGAAAAAAGACTGAGCCAGAGGAGTTTTACCATTGACATGGATATATGTTGAACGTTTTCCAGCAAGAAAATATGCTTAACGGAGCTAAACTTCACCGATTTCACTGCATTGAGCTGCGGGATGTGGGTGCAATAGCTTATGCCACTAATCCCTTGGACAAAATGTTTCAATCAAAACTGTCAGGGCTTTTGGGAAGGTGGTTGCTGTTCATCAGAAAGCTATATAGACATAAAAGTAGAACCTGAGCTGACAAGTAGTGGCAGTAGTATAGTAAAAGGAGGTGGCAGTTGGTCGAACCGGTGGATATGGTGGAGGTTCAGCCCACCCAAATGGACGTCGACTGGACAGCTAGTATACAGTATAGGGATTCTCTTTCATGTCTTTTCCCTTTTCTAGGTGCACGTGTGTAGGCCCATGCAGACGACGAGTTTTGTGCACAAGCCCTATAGAGTACAGGGTCGCGTGCGGCTTTGACCTAGTCTGATCCCACGTCAATGACCTCATGGCATACGGTTACATCAGGGTCTTTGGGGTGGCATTCGTTTCTTTACGAAACCAATTATTCCTCATTTTTTAAAAATGTCTCCATAAGTGTGTAAAAGTGAACCCCATGGATTGTTTGGGATAGTCGCAAACCTCAACGAATCTTCTGGCTCCAACATGAACAACAAATACATAAGTGGCTTCATGATTTTGCTAACTGCATAAATTCTTATTGAACATATAATGGTGTAATTAACTGTACCAAGCAGTAACTTAATTCGTTATCCTTTCAAGGTCTAGCTGAGAAGATAGGAAGTAATCAACTATAAAGCCTAGTACTCAGTTCACATTTTTCACTAGTGAAGAGCGAATATGGTGGGCCAACAGTGCCAACAAACTAGACATATTTCATTCAAGTGAAGAGAAATGTAGAGGGTGAAAAATGTTTAGTGAATGTGGGTTGGCACTGTTGGCACATCATATTCGCCTTCACTAGTGAAAAATGTGAACTGAGTATCGCAAAAACACGATTGGTGCAAATGAAAGTTTTGTCAAAATTAGGAAAAAAAAGTTACGACTAGTTAGAAGTGGTACACCATGGCGTCACAGAAGTGCGATGTCACGGCGCTAGCAGCATAATTTCTTGTGGTAAAATAGCGACACCCAATGGCGTCAATCGGAATCGAATGTCATAGCGCTTCAGCCAATAGCGGCGTTTATAAATTTTGGCAACATTGCGACCAAAACGTCTCGACCTTCACACCATTGTAAAAAGTAATCTAAAAGCGAAAAAATACAACCAGTGCCCAAGTAATGTTCACAAATGTCTTTGTAATCGATGGTCCATCTCTCAAATGAATTGGTAATTTCACACTATGCCTTGTCAGTTCTCCTTTAAGTGATGTTGGAATGAAACTTGAGTGACGTTGTTAAGGTTATCGCATTGCTATCTTGGAAAGTAAATAAGTTACAGGCATAGTTCCAATTGGGAAGTTGTAGCCCATCCCTTATTTAGTACATTGCATGCTGAATTGGAATTTTAGAAGCAATTAAAGGGTGAATTTATGGAATATCTAATGATAATTTGCTCAATGAAGTATATACAGGGCGGTCCGCTTCGGGCGCTTTGGCCTAGTAACTTTGTAACAGTGAAAGATAAGTGAGTAATTGTAACAGGAGTGAATAGGAAGTGCCCTATGCCGATTCCAAAAATGTTATTTCAAATGTCCTTGAGTGGCGGGGTCAAGGTCATTGCATTGCTATCTTTTAAACCGCTAAAGATAGACAAGTAATTCCAATTTGAAA
>JAQFZQ010001295.1:0-20676 GCA_034696005.1 Glomeris marginata | reverse complement strand
TTTATGGATCTTTTAGTTTTCCATCTTCAAATCCCACCAACACATATCAGATGAGGAAATTTCCAAACTTTTGTCTGTTAGTGTACATTGACCCTGTAAAGGTGTGGATATCTTTCTGCAGCATCATGAAATTGATATCTTGTACGTTTTGGTTAATCATAATTAAAATTGTATAAATTATTTCTTATTTCTCTAAAATACGTAGGCTATCCGGAAAGTATTATAAAATCGATTTTTGGCCCTATGAAAAATAATGTCCATAAAAGATCGTGTCACAGGTTAAACATGTTTTGATTATTAACATTAGGCAATACAACAGCTTTGTATTTTTAAACAAAAACTGCAAATACTTTCCGGATAGCCCACGTAGTATATATGGTTCGTCCGCATTGATGGATTTACTGCAAGTGCTCAAAAATTGCGATTTTGACTAGCAAAAAAGGATATTAGTAACACAAATTTTACCAGACTGCTACAATGAGAAACAATTAGGTTGCATTATTTTTTTATGGGAGCATCACAAAATTTACCACCAAAATGTGGGACATTCTAAACAATGGGAAATTTGCGAACAAGACATGTGGCAAGGCCTTGATTAAAAATTCTCTTTCACGGAAAAACTATTACAGGATTAGAGACCAAAGCACTACTTACTTTTATGGATTTTAATTTTAAGGTCAATTAGGGTGGTAGAGCAGTTTGGAAATTATATGGCCTCCAAAACAAGACCCTGGAATTACAGAACATTTATAAATGTAAAGAGAAGAATATTTTTATTTGTACACACGAATTCAATTACTTTTTATTATAGGTTATAATATTCATCGCAATGGCACCTTTTTCAAAAATTACTATACTAATCAAAATGTTGCATGGTTTAAAAGCATGAATGTTCTTCGGGAGATGAAATGTTATTTAGTATTTTGCTATAAACTCTTTTAAGTGTTAGAAATTCTCTTTACAGGGATTGAAAATACTTGAAGAGGTTTCAGAGTCCAAACTGCTCAAAAATAAATTTATAGTCACCTTATAGGAAGTTGGAAAGTATTTTAGGGGTTTGGAAAGTACATATAGTTTAATAAGAGTTCAGTGTCCATTAGCAATAGATGTTTTAGGGTTTCAGCAGTCCTTTCTGTGTTTATTTCCCTTTAGGAATTAGAAAATTTAATTTATGTCTAAAATTTTTGAGGGCATCAAAAGTCAATTTATACCTCAAGGATTTCAATTGCTACTTGATGGGTTTGTATAGGAAGCAGTGAGGTCCTTTCAGATCTCACATGCCCTTTAATTAAAGGTTTGCAATTATTTCAAGTGCTAGATTCCACTTATGGTGTTCAACAAGTTTCCAATGACCTATTGTAGATGCAAATTATATTTCCTATTAAATCTCGTAGTGCTGCAATAGATAATTTTTTCCCAACAAAAGTATATTAAAATTTGGAATTTATTATTAAACCTTTATGCTATTAAGACCATCTTGGCAAATAATCACAAATTGTAATCATCACTTACGTGCTGCCCGTGAGGCAAGTAAGACTTTTTAATTTGTGTTTTTGTTTTATTTATATGAAACAGTTTCAAGTATAATTAACTGGATAGACGAAATACATGTACATAAAATAAACAGAAAATTAGTTGACCTTCTTTATTATATTGCACCACCTGCTGAAGCTGAAATGCCATCGAACAGAATTGTGTTTAATAAATTTAGAACTCTTAGAAGTATAGATTCCACCTAAGAAATGTGAAGATTTCCTTGCGTTTTGGTTCCAGCTATTGGATAAGTGAGTTTTATAAGACAACTTTTGATAATTTCATCCAATTTAATGCTAGCTAAAGGGAGGGGAATTAAATTGTTGGACAATTTTGCGGTCTTCATTGCATGTAAAAACGATTTAATGCAATTATTGAACTGCTGTGTTCACATGTGTGAAATTTGATATTGTTCTGATATGATGCTCTGATTACATAAAATGAAATCAACAATGCACCAGATTCATCGCATGCTGTGAAAATGTGGGAAATAATGAAAATATTCCAGTTCAAGCAAATTATCTCTGTAAGTCATCAGAGTAAGAAAACGATTAATTAAAAAGTGCAGTGTTTTCTAAGAAAATAGACCTGAAAAAATCAAGTCTTTAATTCAGGTGAAAAGAATTCTCTGCAGCATCTTTACTAACAAGACTTGCTTCATTGTATTCACAAGATTGTATTTTGATTCCGAGATAGCTTTGTCTAAATACCTGTACTTTCCTCTATTCAGTCCAGGTTAAAACATAACTTCCATGGAAAAACAAATTTCTTAAGCTGGGGATTTGGGTAATTCCTATTCATTTTGTATTTCCTCATTTGCTCAATAAAACTGAAAATAACATTGCATAATTCAACAATTAAGCAATTTATTCTGCAGGGGGGTATGCATGCAGAAATCGGCTGACCGCAAAATCAATTTTTGCACCTCTTTTACTCCCATATTCATATCATTAAAAACATCATTTTATATTTTTATTTAATGAACTGCGGCGTTTATTTGATGCGTTCTTTAATAATTTCATGCCTTATTCTTCATGATGCAGCACTTTTATAAAATTGATTTATTGCAAAACTAATTTATCTAAATAAGTGCTTCATGATATAAAACCAATAGTATTTCAAAAATAAATATTACAAAGTTAGGAGTACAGTTGGCTTTAAAACTACTTTCTTTAAATCTTAATTCTAATAATGTCTATAAGTGCATCCAAATAATTATAAAACACTGTTACTATACAAATACTTTTACAACATTAAGAATAGTTAGTTGCAAAACGACTTTCTGGAAATATTCTAATAACAATGTCCACAAATGAGCACTTCATATCCTATATCAAACTACTTCAGTTAATACAATATTACTTCTATATATTGCAAAACTAAAAGTACCGTTGCAAGTGTTACAGCAGAACAAAGGGAGCGTTTAAAAATTACGTGCAGGTGGATTATAAATGTTAGAGATTTTATAGTAGGTACATCACAAACAGAACTATTACAATAAACGTGATATACAATAAAGATGTCAATGTGACGTTTCCTATGAATAGCCATGAATAGCCTATTGTCGTCCTGCACTGAAATAAAGTTCTGAAAAGTGTTTCTTCATAGATTTCATGCAATGATTGAAGATATATTTTGCACAGACGCATATGTAACATAAAAAGAAATGAGATCTTGTTGAAAAATGAAACCACCTGCAGCTCTCATATACAGTACACTGATATATAGGGTGTATGTAACATTTCCTTCAATGATGAAGAAGGGTAATTTGGGGGATTCTGACGTCACCACCGCCCTATCTATCAACCGAATTGAATGAAGAGAGAGAGAGCAGTTTATGTATTATGATGTCACAAATTCCATAGACAGGGAAATGTTGGCCACTGGAACGCAGCCAGCCTAAGGCAAAGGAGGGATACCTATGGCCGTCACGCCCTCTCCCATCAATGCCCCCCCATCATTGTGCATATTGAAAAAGTGCATACATACGACCCGGTTGTTGCACCCCTAAAGACTCCACCTCCTCTTTGCCAGTTACCCATAAGGAGTGGAGAGGTGGACGCATGACCTAATTGCACCCACCCTTCCAAACACTATATAAACTCAAAATAACTCTCCATCTTACAAACACACTCCAACTTCTTCCAGAATCTTACATACTACTACTACTCCTACTACTACTCCAGAAATGGCCATCTTCCAGGTTGGTTGGCGATTAGCCTTCGTTGTTTTTCATTTATACCTTCTTATAGAGCTAGCAATATTGCATGTAATGAATTTTGGGAATCATCAACTACTATAAAAGTGTTTAGTATTATATACAAGTGTTACAACCATCCACAATCAGTGTGCATTGTGATTTCAGATTTAATAACGTGCAACTTCTCACTTCTTTCATTACATGTACTTCAAATGTACTGCCAAGGTTGTACATGTGATGTGTGTAGGATTTAGTTTAAATTACCATAATTTTCATGGGGAAAACTGAACATAATGGAAGTAGAAATTAGAAGGTTATCATCTGTAAAAGCATCATCCATTACAAGTGGATTGCAATGCAATCTTGTGAAGTGTCTTTAATAGTTTTCTTCACCAATCATATTTGTGTATCTCACAAAGTTGTTTACAAAATATAACACGAAGTTAAACTTTTAAAATTCGCAAATTAAGGTGCCAAAGTGTTTATTAAATTAACATTAAGTCAATTCCTTGTATGAACTTCAAAGTTGAAATTCCTTTCCAAAAAGTTTTAAAAACAAAATAAGATATCTTCCAACTTTAGTAGTGTAATTTAAATAATCACACTGTGCTTTGAATTTTAGAAAGTAAACCCAAATTCAACATGTATGTATAGGTAATAACTACTATCCGTCCACTGTATAGTATATATTACATTGAATCATCCTGGTAAGAAACTGTTCTAGTGAAAATGGAAAGTTAAATGAAGTAAAAATGTGAACTGAAAGCAAAATTATTATTATTACATCGCAATGTGTATAATGCAAGAATTTTATTGGTGATAAATTGTGTGACATTCACATATAAATAAATTCATTTCAAAACGGTTTGAATTATACTGTCAAGTGACAAGGTAAAAGCCGATATTAATCGCATGTCAAAAGTAATAATATACATCAAATGAAATAAGCAATTTGTTTGAGATTATATTACCTACACAACTACGTTTTTAATTTCTAGATTCGACTACTTTTTAATATTTTTGTGCAATAAATGCTAAAATTATTAGATAATGTGGTGCAAAATAATAGTTTAACCTGTTAATTTCAAGGGAATGTTTACAAGTTATATAAACTAACGCAACTTCCTTATTGTGTATGAAATTTATTATTGCTCCTTGAGCTTGAAATTCTTCCAGGAAAGAGGAATTAAGATGCAATTGAATTACTGCAATTTGTTCAAACAAATATTTGCGGTGCAAAATAGTTTTGTGCGTTTAATGTTTCATTGAAGCATGCAAAAACACTAAATGTCAATTATGTTATTATGTTCCAATGAAATGAAATACAATTGCAAAGCAGGAAATGCAGTGAAACATTATCTTCTTTATCCCAGAGTGGGAACATATATAAACTAAATAAACTGCAATAAAAACTGCATTCAGGCCATCACTAGTTTGGAAAGTAGAAAAAAAAAATGAAACTTTTGCTTTCAATTTGCAAACCCGTTTCCACATTTATTAGTAGGAGTTATTACACGATGAACATTTTGAAGCTGGCCAACCTGATCTGTAATCGTATATGACCTCAGAAACATTTTCCCACCCTGAAGTTGCTGCACTTTTTTGTTTTAGTTTCAAATGGCACAATTAACAAGCAGGTGAAAGTAGATTCTCATGCATTCAGGTTTCTGCCCAGTTTGCATTAGTTTCATTTTGCTCTTGTTTTCTTTCTTTTCTTCCTTTTTTTGTCATACACTCCACCAGTCTACTTTTCCTTATTGGTTACATGACCCAGCATCCAATTCTGATTATCGCTCTAATCATTTTTAATAGTTTAACTATTCGTTACGACACTATGCACACAAACAACTATTCTGTGTCACACTGGTCACACATTTAGAACAGCAACCCATAACCTGAGGCCCATACAGGTTGTTACAATAGTCTAATTAAAAAACAAGCAATACACTATACTGTATATTAATTTCCAGCCCTAACTTCGGCATTGAAATGGCTTTACATTGTCACAAATTAACTAATATCACAACTTAATTAGCATGCATTATTAGTAAATAGTCAAATAAGTTACATTTTATCTATTTGAACCAAAGGTATAATGAAATGTGTAGTACTAACTAAAAGTAGATACAGTCTCAAAAAGATAAGTAAGAAAAGTAACATAATGTGCAAGGGACCCAAAATTAATTTCAAACAAAAGATGTGTCCATGTAAGACTTGTGTATTAACACATGATTTATTTGTCCTTCAACTCAAATGTCAGTAAACCACCTACTTCCATCTACCACTTCACCTTGTCAGTGACCTCCATTCATCTACCATCAATCCTCAGACTATACATACAAAATGACTGGCAATGTTCACTGGAATGTCTTAATCATATTATTACTCTTCCTGTATCTTCTCGTGACATCACATGAATGTTTTGTACATGTATCTGAACTAACAGCATTGCAAACCATGCATAACTAGTCTGCCATATTTAAAAATGCCAAGTCCCATTTCACTTTGGGTGTGGTTCTTGATTAACATAGTCAACAAATATACAGGAATGTTCAAATGAATAAATAGGCCACAATCTTGATTATTTTGTAGTAAAAAAGTCCCTACCCCAATTAAACATTAAACAATTATACTTTAATATTAAATTGGTCTTAAACAGACCTTCCATGGTCCAAGGCTGCAAGAACATCATCTTTTGAATTCAGGGCCATATTAGTGTAACCTTTATATTATAAAATTTTCAGCAACAAATACTTTAGACCACTTGGTTACAGACTCGTATATAATGAGGTTATTGAAAATGAGGCAAAGAGGTCCTGGCTATGTGCTAGTTTCATTTAATTAAAGCAGTCATAACTAAAAAATTAAGTGCTCCATATTAGCTAGTTATAAAATTATCAAATTGCATGAGAGGGAATTGCGGTATAGATGTTGATTAGTGTGATAAATTGATAATTGTTTTTCAGATTGCAGTTTTGGTAGCTGTTGTTGCGCTGACCACATCATTGCCAGCCGGTCAATATGGTGGTGGTCGCCAAGGAGGTTACTCAGGTGGTCAACAAGGAGGTTACTCAGGTGGTCAGCAAGGAGGGTACGGTGGTGGACAAGGAGGATATGGTGGTGGAGGATACTCTGCACCAGAGCCATACGAGGTATGTTCCATTAGCATTTTAGCAATTTCTTTTTTAGTATTAAATAAATTATATATGTGTAGATCACAGGGCCTCAATAAATAACTGTTATAAGTGGTGTTTAAATGAAATTCATATTACATAGTAAATTCTGAAAGTAATTAACTTATCCAGTAGACAATTCAATGAAGAGAAATACAGGGTGAGTCAGCTAACCTTTGCGTGGTTGGTATTTGGCAAATGAATGCAAATATCAAGAAACAAGCATGCGAACATGATGTACATGTTGGGGGGAGACATCTGCTCATGTGCACTTTGAAGACTTTCTAACGCACAATCAGGGCGTTCAAAAATGTAGAATTTTAACTTGCAAGATTAGGCAGGAAGCAAGGTGCAGGAAGTATGAATTGGGGAAATTATGCGCACATCTAGCCGGTTCGGAAGGTGAAAAAGATGCATATAATTTGATTACTTTTTAAATCCAAATGAAATATTTTTATTATATATACATTGCAAAAGCCATTAGTTTCCATGCCACACTTTTAACCCCACAAGTACCAAGTTGTTAAGCAGATAGAAAATATTTCAATTGTCAAACTATAACGAGTGATTTTTTGATTAAATTTGGTGCAACTAAAAAAATTGTATTATTTGGTATGGATGTTACAGCACGAGCACATAAGGCAACATTGGGTCTTAAATGGTATATTACAATGAAGAATACAATTTAAGGGATGCCATATACATGTCCTGTTCAACCTGAAAGGGTGAAGCTGAAATTGGGCTTATTTACTAGGGCACATGTTCCCGGGTCTAGCATGCGCAAAGGAGTTTTCTAGTTATCCTGCCAGCTTGCGATGGGGTTTCTCCGGGTTCTCCCATCTTCTAATTAACTAGAGTATCTACATAGGGATTCGCTGTGGGCCCTAAAAACTTGTGCGTGCATTAAATATGCTTGCGTGGGTCCACGGGCTATGGGTTATGGGTTAGCGCACATGCTTGTAAGGTATAAGGAACGGGCTAGAAAGGGGCCCCCGGGTTAAGACACAATGATTGTGTAGAGGACCCGTCAGCAACAGGATTACTAGGGCACATGTTCGCTGCAGTTAAATATTACTGTAATGTCTCTTGATGTCAACTTGCTAATATTGGTAACCCTACAGGACCGTGACTACAAATTCTCCTACAACGTGAAAGACGACTACACCTACAACCAACAGACACGTGACGAACAGAAATACGGCAACACCATCACTGGCCAATACACAGTCCTGGAACCAACCGGAGAACTCCGAGTGGTGAACTACGTCGCCGACGATTACGGTTTCCGCGCCGATGTCCAGAACCAAGGAGGTTACGGAAACGGTTACAAGGCCCCAGCCCCAGCACCAGCCCCATATCACTAGGGCCCTTATATATCCTCTCATGTAACATCAATCTAATAATGACTGCTATAGTTGTAGTACATAGATTCTTTTGTATAGAACCGCATTTCAGCGTTCATTCACGTGATCTTGGCTAAATGCGAAAGGAAAACTGATCTGTGCTTTGAAGTATTTTTTCCTTCAAAGTTGTACTACAACGCGATTGCGAATCGTTATTAGATTTACCTATCACTTTACTCCTATGCTTACTCAAACCAATGCTTCATCACTCTTATCATGTATAGTTACATATATGTTATGTCACAACGGTCGATATTGTCCCCATCGTTTCAGGAGGTTCATGTTCATGCGTTATTTATTTGAAAATAAACATTCAAGTATATTTGCATCTAAAAGTGATTTTTGACAAGATAAATCTCGCATTTTTCTCGGCTAGTTTCATCCCCAAGACTTCCAAGGTTTTGCCTTGGTTAACAAATAAGTGAATGTATAATAATGCTTACAATGTTGCTTCAAAATTGTTTGAAAGTATAACTGTGAACAGACACGTCTGCAAAAAGTTTCCAAACAAGTGTTTCAGGCGATGTTGCCCTTATAAAAGTCAATTTTATCACATCAGGGGGAAATATGGCACTGCTCAACAATCGGAAATGGAAAACAAAATTGAAAAATCAATAACCCTGAAGAGTTTACTGCTATGAGAAACTTATTTCCTGACTTGTTCTACTTGATATTCAAACATTATAAATGTATCGCGCGAGAAATCCTTTCATTCCCAAGTTGTGTACTTGAAGTTATTGACTCACCACATACTTTATATGGTGGTAGTATTCAATGCAAAATATTATTCCTTTCGGAGTATAATGGCCTAGAGTGTAATGGCAAACGTGTGTGCCACTTTACAGAACAATCGCAAGTTCAGCAGCATCCACGAAATCATTATTTCCCATAAATGAATACCCAACTGCAACAATGCCACATATTGTGTACAAGTAAATACATTTGAATTCATAATAATACATGCAAACAATAGGCAATAAGAGAAATGTAAATTATGGACACGCGTATATTTCAAGAATGGAAAAGGTTATCGATTTCTGAAATTTTAACGCGCACGTCGCGCAGCTTCACTACAATTTATTACAATATGAAACATCACCATAAAAACTGGAGGGGGGATGTGGTTTCACTCCAACTACAGTGTCTAAAGTGACATTGCTGGGACCAATATAGGGTATATCACTTTAGGAAATTTTTTCTGTAATCGTATTCTACAACTCAAGGTTTCAAGAACCTCTTTACTAATAACATACTGCCGATCGTATTCTGAACTAACTGCAATTTTGTACAATATAAGAAATCTCGTTACTTGGAACACCCAAGCAGAGTAGTGGGTCCTTGTTCTTAACCTGTGCTTCTTTTGTAAGTAAGCACGACGTCTACACTGATTTCACAGTTGGGTAAAGCAATAACAGTCTTTCATTTGTAGAAAAGATTCAGAAATAACACCCACTAAAGAACGCCTAATGAAACGAATTCCGACCTGCAATTCCGATAACACAATCTAGAAATCAATCAACAATATGCAAACTTGTGTTTGCTCGGCCCAGGAATCACCTCACAAAAAATGGTCGTTTCCACTTTGGCACTCAAGTGAAACTAGGCGTAACAAAGTTGCGTACACATGAAGACCTTATAATAACGCTTTACCTGTAGGTTGAACGTTACAGTCCAAGGTTGAACTAGTTCCAGAAGTAGAGCAGAATTGAGTTGACAAATCTGACTGTCTAACTATAACTATTGAATTACTAAGATCACCTTCCTTACAAAATCAAGGTTCATGTGAAACCAGATGAACCTTTGAATGATTAACCAGCAACCTATCCCTCTCCAATAACACAGGACCTTTCGCAGCAGGCGATGAAACCATAAATGAAACTACAGACGTCACACTGACTTCGAACATGGCCGCGAAAGGGGCGGAGTCATACGCTATGACGTCACGAAGCTCTACAGGGCAACTCCTTGCCAAGGAGTTATAAGTTATAAACTGTGCTCCTTGCTCCTTGCTACAGGGCTTCTGCAGACGTGACGTCATCGCGTATGACTCCGCCCCCTTTCGCGGCCATGTTTGAAGTCGGTGACGACAGCTGCAGAAGGTCTATTTTGTACAGATTGAATTTAGCCAAGATTTAGCACAAATTCACAGATCTACAACAAACCCAATTGATATGACACCAATGGTATCACACAATCTCCTTCATGTGCACAAATTCCAGGATTATCAGTCTAAATAATAAGTATTATAGACTGTCAAACAAGCCCAGCAAAAATTGAAATCCAAGATGTGTGCATTTATATAAAGCTCTGTGAATATGCAATCGCGAAACCAATTACATATTAGACCTTGGACTAAATTAGACCAAATACTATAATTATGTCCGTATGTATTCCAATATTCATTGTGTAATCCAAAGTGTAATCTCAGACAGAAAATATTACAGCGCGTCCAAGGCTAAATTACATAAAAATATACCAGGATCTATCTCCTTTGAGAATAATGGACGACAGCATTATATCGTAAAGAAATTTCACCATAATGTTTGTGAATGGAAATAAAGAGTTGATGCTAGATTACAATATAATGATGGAAAGTTTACATACCTGGAAAGCATGCTGAAGGCTTGAAGGTTTAATCCGTCATGGAGGCCTTGGAGGCCAAGATGGAGGATACGAGTTGTCCATTTTGGAAGCGTTTTCGGGCGTTTTCGTTTGAGATGTTTTTCTGGCTTGGTGGTGAATTATTTTCAATTGAGGTTGAGTTTGTCCTTATTAATCCATCGTATTATTCATCGTACTGCAGTGCTAAAACCTGCAAAATTTGCATCTACAATTAAACAATGAGCGATGAATTCTTGCGATTTATCGACGTTCAAATTATCGAAAATGTCCACAAACGGCAAATGCACGCGTGAAAGACGCTAAGTACACAGTTAAAATGGCTACAAACGGTGGAAAAGCAGCGAAAAAGCGATAACTTACACTTAGATCGACGACTAAACTTGCGCCGACGACAATCGTCGTTTCAAATTTTGAGAAACACGTGTTCTGTGGAGTATGTACTCCGAAAAGAGCACTCGACGCACGTTTGTTAGGTTTGTTGTTCGTCGTCAACGAAAGCAAAACGGGGATCGACCAATCGGCGTGCAAAGCGTCATCGGCGACAGAATTCGAAGAGTGATGCCATCTTTTTCCCTACGCGTTATAATTTTACATTCTGATTCGCTGCATTTTACCACGAACTATTAAACCACGCCTTCTTTGTTGTTTTGATTGTTTGAAATTGAAATATGTACACTAAATACCTTAATTATACAATGACATAATAGAAATCGGCAAAATACGTTTGATTTGTAAAAATATTTTTAATTGCAATGCATTAAAATGACATTTCCAAATCCATAACAACTTTACACATCATACATTTGGAAAGTTTGCAATACAATAATTGTCTTCAACTCTTCTGAAAACAGCTAGAAATTTATCACCACTGTTTCGTTCAACTTTCTTTCCTTCTTCTGTGCTGTTGTATATTTCTTTGACTACCACGTCGGACTCCTTAAAAAGTATTTCTATTATTTTCTCTCACTACTTTTAATTGACATAGAATTTTCATTGTGCAATTGGGAAATCATAGTCCAAAGCCCTCAGAACCATATACGGTTTCAAATTACAGAAATATTTGATATTATTATAAACTTTTGTAAAATAAATAGACGCTATGGCTAAAAACATAAAAATGTTTGCTGTCCATCAACAAAAATAGAGAATTACAATTTAAATTGCTAACCAATGTCGATATTAAGAATTAAAATATACTTTCACATATTATACTTTCTATATGTATTTTTACAGATTTAGCCATGTGATGTACTAAATTGTGTCTATATTTTCCAAATGTACAAACTATTTCATATCATTCATCTTACCAATTCCGAGTCAGGAATCTGTTCAAATAAGGGATGTTGTGCAATATGAATCACCATCCATTCGTACAGCTCTTTCACATCAGTTATGGTATACATAATACCCTAGAAAGAAGTGTCAATTTTTCAATCTCATTGTATTATATATAATAAATGATAAAACTTGCCCCAATTTGAAGGACATATGCATAATCCGCCAGCAGTTGTTGGTTGATTATTCGCCATTTATGTTTAGCCTTTTTAAAGTGTGGATCAGGAAAGAGGAAAAACATTTTGCTAAGCTGCAATATACAAATTAATTTGGCTTCAATACGGCGAATGTATTATTAAAATTTCACCTTGTATAATATATTTTTGAAACTTACTTGGGCTTTTCGGAAAAAGTTTGGTAGATATTTCATTGCATTTGAACGAATGCATGCAATATTTTCAAATTTTCCTGGATTATCTTTTTGAAGAGCTCTGATCCTTTCTTGCACGTAATCTGATACTTTTACTCTGATTTCCAAACCCAGCATCACAGTTTCAGGAAACAAAGGTGATAAAGAAACTACAAAATAATATTCAGAATCAGAAATAGTTTAAATTTCTCATATGAGAAGTAATGTTTTTAACATTTAATATTCATAAATGTTTAATTCCTCTGCAAAGTTTTTTTGTTTATATGGAGGAATTAATTTCTACTTCTGTCTGTTCTGTCAAGTGGTTACATTTCTAGTGGGTTAAACCATTATTACATAAAGTATTTCTATACATACCTAATAATCCTCCATATCCACAACCAACATCCAAAAATTTCACTTCGTTTTTTCGTTCATTTTCCGATGAATTTTCTGTTTTGCAGATCAATTTTGGGTAGTGCAGTGACCAATCCATATCTCCAGGATGATATGGACTAACGTAAAGCGTACAAAGGAAGTTTATTTTGGATGTATATTTCAGACAGAAACTGCGAGAACAAACATTTTTACACTTACTATTCGAAACAGTGATCTGCTCTGGGATTGGTGTGCGCTCTTTGGCGAAAATATTTCTTTTGCGGTGGTGGCATGTTATTAACTGAAATAAAAAGTTAAAAACGTTGCAGAATATACAAGAGATCGAAGAGGACACGAAAACTTGTCCGCAGAAGCCGCCACGATGATCAGCTGTCGACGATACCACGACAAGTCGATCGTCGATGCTGGTGACGTGACGACGCCGCCGTTTCGATGCCGTTTATTTGACGACACCGATTCGCCGCTACTAAACGTTTATCATTTTATTGTGGAAAAAATTGCAAATAATACTTAAGCATTTCAATGTAGATTAGTTTCCGTGTAGTCAAAAGCTAAAAGTGTTAAACATATTTAAAACTGCATGACTTTTTTATACTTCAATAGTTTTCATATATAATTCCATATATATAATCCATCTAGAAATTATAATATAGTAGACATTAAAGTCCCAGAAATTAATTTTGATTATTTTCGCAATAATTTTCACCTAGCTTCACTTCATGCACTACACATATTTATGTAAATATGTATTTGTTAAATAAATTCTACCAGGAGTATAATGTGATTAAACTTGTTGTTCTTTTGTTGGTATTTATGTGGTAACAAAATGTTTAAAATTGCAATAAACAAATGGCATAAACAATTTGCAATGTATGACATTATTGCTTAATTGCCATATTTGCAATTCCTATACGAAAAAAGGTTTTGCAGAATTGTGCATAAACCTATAGAATCATGCACTGCGCACAGCTCTGCAGCATATTGGTATGTTTTTTATGTAGATAGTGATGTTTTTGCATGACTTGCAGAATTATGCAAGATGTTGCACAATGTAAATTAAGCACAAATTATTTGCCGAAATTTAATTAAGCAATTATCTACAAATAATCAACCACATTGCTATTGCACAATACATGCAGAATCTTTGCACACTATATTCTGCACAAACGGATATTTTTTGTGCAGAATTAGAAATGCAGGCCTAATTTTGTGCACAATTCAGCTAACTGTACCTCAACCAAAATTTCACCTAGAATTTTAAGTGATTCAAAACATACAATTGCTTTTTTAACCATATATGGAAATTAGAAAAAAGAAAGATTACTAACATATTTTTTACCATATTACCTTAAAAGGGTGGAACTAACACGTAGATATACAGACACAGAATTAAAATTATCAACATCCGCCATTTTAATGCTTTATTAGAAATCACACCTATAAATTATATTTATAATCCACTGTATCTGAAATTGCTCATTTGAAGACAGAGACAAAACTTTTGAAGAACTTCTCTGCTTAGCACATGCAATATTACTATGCATGAATGCAAACTGCACATTTTCAATAAAATTGCAGTCCAATTTTTAACAAACTCTGATAATATGTACTTTGCTAATAATTTACCACTATAAATGGAATTCAAGTTAAATACTTCAACTAATTTAACTTTCATTACACTGAAAGCATTTTGTGCAGATGACTTTGCAGAAAAATTGTAATGTACCTTGCTGAGCTATACCTTTTGATTGACACTTTAATTATTATATTAATTGAATACTAGTGTACAAATACTATAATAAATATATTCCTACCACATGGTTCATACCAATGTGTGATTACCATGAGTTTTCTAGAGATTTTCCAGGTTCCCTGAGTAACATCCTTTATGATATGAAGTATGTACCAGTCAACAATTGTGTTTCTTCAATTCCCACCACAGCAATATTCTATATAGAGGTGTAACTTTTGTTACAGCAATTAAATGTTGTGCTGCATTTTCCTGGAAATAGTTTTCAGTGATTTCAATTGCCATGTTTAGAAAAACGTAAACAAAAGGGAATATTAATCATATGAGATTGGAAACACGGAAGGAAAGTTTTTCGGTGTGTGTAGGCTATAGATTAAGTATAAGAAAGTAGATGATAGGTGGAGGGAAAAATGTTGTGAAGAGCTGGAAAACCAGATCACACCCAAGCCTGGAGGTTGGACATCGCCCAAAAATCGAGAGTGATTCTCCAGAATTGAAAAAAGAGGTTTAATCTTCATTGTAAAATGGGTCATCCTCACCATCACAGTTTGCATCATCATAAAAGTCGTTTTAAACACAACTTCATTGCGCAGCAAATTACCATATCACTACCAATTCCTTTCGTAATTCCCTAAAAATCGTGGAAATTATAGAAATTATGCAGGAATTTCAATGTAAAGGTTTAATTTACAATGCACAATTTAAATTGCAAATTATAGTTTGAATATTGAATTAGCTACTGCTCAAATGAGGTTGCTACTATAATTACATACTATAAATTGGAATACATTATTTGCCAGTTAACCTAGATTAAATTAAGCGTTGCCCATTACATTAAAATATCCTATTTTTCCAAGAAAATTACTGGACTGAAAAGTGTCATAGGCCTAACCCTTTCCAAGAATGTAGAGAATTCAGTATACAATGTGTAATAAATTTCCTTTTAGTATAATGCACTAGGTGCACACCAAGGGATGTACTTTTTTGCAATAATATATTTAGCAATTTACTCCCATCTTGCTCCCATGCAATAAATATTATTGTATGTTACGTTTTTATCACAACTATTTATATTTATATGTAGTTGAGGGATTTATACAGTTATAAAACCAACTGTATAAATTAAAACACTGTGCAAGCCTAAATTGCAGCAATCTATTTGGTAATAAATATTAATAGACAGTTAACTGTGTGTTAACAATAAAGTAACATTATCTAAAGTATTATATTATCTAATAGAAAAAACTATTTTCAATAAACCATCAGACTATATTACTTTCACAAATATTAAAACTTCAAAGATAAATTGCAAAATATTAAATAATGTAAATAAACGCAAACAATTCATATGAATAATAAATATTACTAATTCCTTGATGTCAAATTACAATCAATGGCTTTATTAAATCACAAAATTGTATAAATTATAAAAAGGAAACTTAACTTCTTTTAATTGTACATATAATATAGCAACTCTTACTTCTGAACGTTTTATACATTATTTATTTAATTGCAATTTTAATTGTAGAAATATTACTTTAAAAGGGATATAATTTTAATATTGAAATAAAAAAGCATTTTTTAAATGTCCCTATTAAGCAAATCGTTTTGCAAACTTTAGTTTAAATCTAGAACTTATATTTTAAGTTTATAGCCGGAATATGGCAGGATAAATGGGAATGCATAAATGCCAGATGGGCTTAACATGGACTATTAACTGAACAACAGCTGATGCAATATTATGTCATATCATATTGTTAAGAAAGAAGAATTCGATTGCAAGAATAGGGACTATTGTGCAATCTGTGCATTGCTAGATTGTGCAGATTGAATAAATAATGAACTCGTTTCGAGCATGATGGAAAGTTTTAAGAAAGTAGGTACTATGTGTTGTAAATGGGTCCCTCATATGAGGCTTATTTGGATTTTCATTGCGACCCACCCACTGTTCCACTTGCTCATATTAATCAGAATAATATCATGCCAACATCCGTGAACAATGTGGCATGATCAAGGAAAAGGCGTAACAATGTTACTATAGAGTGCACAACTTTACACCAGGTGACCAATCATAGTAACTGACCCACTTGTGCCTCACTATAAAATCCTTCATCAAACAGCCTCACCCATACAACTTGCTACTACTTTCAAACAGCCAACAACACATTTCTGCAATGGCAATCATCAAGGTAAAAACATTATTTAACATCATGCAACCAAACAAAATGGCGATTTACAACATTTCATTTGGTGCAATTGAAGGTCAAAAAATAATCAATTATCCATAAAAATTACAATTTTTCAAAGTCAGTAAATGTCAAAAAATTATATTTTATTCCAATAATTATTTCAACTTATTACTCTTGGTCAGCAATATGGGATTAATTAACATTTTAATTTGGGTTAAGGAAAATTAATTTCCAACTTAATAAGTAATTACATGCAATCCACAATTGTAAATTGCTTAATATTCATTGTATACCTACTAATGTTAAAATAATTATTATCTAATAGTATAATAGTATAAAATTGTTTTATAGTATCAAAGTATCAATTATGAAATGGAATAAAACACTTTCCATATTCTAGTCTGCATGGTAATCGAAAAATGGATAAATTGAATATAAAATTTAAACTACATATACTGAAACCGCGTTCAAGATTGCATCAATGAGATTTTAAAATATGGAGGGAAAAGTATGCAAGGCCTTAATCAATGAAGGATAGTGTCATTCAATGAGTGACACGTTTGGCTTTATGGGGGGAGTGGCCTTAACCTTGCCTTAACCATTGCAATAAATCAGTTTCGCTAGCCATCTTTTAACATCAAATCGATGCAATCTTGAATGCGGCTTCGGTATATAGAAACTCAAATTTTTGTGGATTTTTATTGTATATTGGATTTAAATGATTGAACTGCATATACTGATAGATATTTGTGATCGTTTTAAGGTCATCACTTTAGTAGCGGCCGTTATGGCCGTATGCGCCGAAGAAGCTTACAACGCGGCTCCTTACGGACGCAGCAGCTACGCGGAGGAACCGTACGAGGTCCGTACAAACTAAAATACGTACTGTATCGCATATAATAACTGTTTTTCTATCCTATAGGACCGAGACTACAAATTCTCCTACAACGTTAAGGACGACTACACCTACAACCAGCAATCCCGCGAGGAACAGAAAAACGGCAACACTGTCACTGGCCAGTACACCGTTCTGGAGCCTACCGGAGACCTTCGAGTGGTCAACTACATCGCCGACGACTACGGCTTCAGGGCCGATGTCCAGAACCAAGAAGGCAAGGGACCTTACGAAGGACAAGGCTATCAGAAACAAGCTGCGAGATACCCCCAACCGGAACAGTACGAAGGTCCTTCCGGTTACCCTCAACAGCAAGCCTATAAACAAGCCAGACCGGTGTACAAGGCACCCGAAAGGCCATCTTACAAGGCACCAGAAGGACCATCTTACAAAGCTCCCGAAGGTCCATCTTACAAGGCACCCGAACGCCAAGCCTACCAAGGTCCTTCTTACAAGCCGCACGCCGAAAGGCAGCGACAGGGCCAATACAGCCCCGTTCAAGTACCTGTGCAGGAATCTTACAACCCAACCGAGTCCTACAGACCCGCACCAGTTTACCCAAGGTAAACCATCTTAAGGTGTTGACTTTTAAGGCATTTCCAATTGGGTACATGGTTACATGAATACGTGTCATCGTGTTACGCGACAAAACAAAGAATCGCACCTATTCTAAACTCGCTTATTTCATTCTGTGTAGGCCATCAGCTGGTTACAGACCTGCACCAAAAGCCCCATCTAACTACCAAAGCCAATCATATTAACGTATATAACTGGATAAAGTGTCAAGTGCCTTCTTCCTTCATCCTCGCTGTAAGCCGCGTGAATGCCGAAGAGTAACATATTGTGAACATAACTTATTGTCATCTAATGTATACTTGGTGCATGCTACAAATTGCTTCATTTTTGCAATTTTCATCTTGAAAATAAACACCTCATCTTATACTTTGGGACATTTTGGATTCATCATTTCAGTCATTTGTGTTAACGCAATCATAACAAAGCACAATAGATCTATACAGTCTTCTGTCTTTTTTGAGCCTCGTTTGTAAGGTTAAAATATGCAAAATATTAGTGAATGGCTTGTATTCGTGATTAACAGCTTGTGTTAGAGGTTGTTATAGAGAAATTTAGTTCCCACTGCACAGGAAGGCAGGTTTTTTGTTAATATCTGGAAATTTCATGGAACTTATGCAAATGTTAAGACATTTTTATGCATAACAGAATGGGGATATCCATTGGTGATTGTATTATTGACAATGGAACATTCCTTCAAGATCATTCAATGTATCATTGCCAGTTTTGAAGATAGGTGGGCTGTATAAACTATACTGAAATGGTCACAAATATGTCCAGTTATCCATAAACATTCATTCTGTGCATTGCATGACAATTTGCTTTGATTTCTAATTTATTAATATTTGTTCCTTTTTGTAATGCAATATAAACATTATAATGAATTATATGGACATGTTATGTATATTTACAATACTTTGAAAACAATTACCACGAATTTTTGCAACAATACGTACATAGCAATGCATTTTATAACAAAATGGAACTGCTGCCATATTGGCAATACCTTGGCAATACATAACATATAGGTACAATATTGTACCTATATGTTATGTTATGTTATGTTCAACTGACCATTAGTGTTTCACTGCATAGCATCTGATAACAATAGTTTTAGTGAGAACTTATTTACATGTTTCTTCTTATTGAAAGCTGCTTTTGCCAAAGTGTTCATATTAAAAATAATCTCTGCGATTTATACAACACACCTATCTTGAAAACTGGCAATTGTAAACGTAGGATGGCCTTGAAGGTAAGTTCCAAGGCCACAAGTATCTTGTCCAATGGATATCCCCCGAATGTTACACACATTCCCTTCCATTAAAGAAAAATACAGCATATGTACATCAGAACCTCCAAAAACACGATTTCTTTATTATTTCATCGACAGTTACGACCTCCATTCACAAATTCTTTACAGAATTAGATGCATGGAAACTCTCTTCATCATTATGTATTATAATGCATAAAAGCATTGATAATATGTGGTTATAATTAATTAATATATGAACATATAAATGCAAATGAACTCGGAAAACTAGTTCCTATATAATGGCTAAAATGTAAAATGTTCTTTCCAGCAATGTTTAACCCAGAAAATGGGTGTTCTAATATATACTACACTGCCTTATCAAATTATTTACTATAATACACAACACAAACTATTAATAATAACAGCAGTAGAAAATTTCATAATTGGAAATTAAGCAGACACATTGCTATGTTTACTGTAATTTGTGGCACAAATGTAAAAATATGAAAATAACAGGGGGACTTATACACAAATTTCTACCATTTCATGGTATCAAATGCCTGTTCCCCCTAAAACAAAACCATTCTAACTATGGGCAAACAACAATTCTTGACCATAATTAAACTAGAATACAAAGTGTGTATATTCGCTGCATTGTTTAAAATACAAAGAATTTACTGCTATGTTTAATTCACAAAATATATATTTATAATGTTATCATTTTTCTTAAAGTGTTAGTGCAGCTGGGTCCGTTCTTCAACTTAAAACGCAAATATATGATCTTATTAGAGTTAATTGCTTTAAATATAGCATTAAAAGCTCACATATCCAGGTTTTGAACAGATGAACAAGTTTTGATTATAATGGTTAAAGAAATTTTTAGTCTTCTGGTCAGTAGTTAAATATATATTAAAGCTAAATAAAAGATTTAAAGGAGATATGACACGGTTTTTTTGCCTCACCAAATGCGTTGAAAAAATGTATACGAGTCAAAACATAACTT
>JAQFZQ010001294.1:0-20678 GCA_034696005.1 Glomeris marginata | reverse complement strand
GTGATTACAATTTTTCTGATTTTATTTATTTCTCGTTTTTGCATTCTCGTACGAGAAAATTCAAAGTGTCTAATAATTTGAAATATTGTTAAACAAAAGGAAATGTTTGTTTAATGAAAATTAAACGCGGGTTTTTATTCAGTTTTTGTTCAGTTTTTGTTCAGTTTTTGTTAAGCAAAATCAAAGGTTTTTCATAAAAACTCGAGTTGATACAATAATTTGAAATATTCTTAAATAAAAGGAAATGTTTGTAAAATGAAAATAAAATATAGTTGAACAAATATTAACTGGTTTATTAAAAGCCAAATTGAGCTTCAATGATAATAGAAGTTTATGTTGAATAAAAACCGAATTTAGTAGAATTAAAATTTAAGTTTGTGACTTTGATCAAACAATAAACAAGCTGGTTAAAAGAAGAAACAAGTTTGACAAAGAAAAAATGAAATGTAGTAAAATGGTGTTCAACAGAAGTCTAAGAATAAAAGTTGGTTTTAAACAAAAACAGTTTTTGTTGAACAAAAATAAAGTTTTGTTCAGTAAGTAGCAGTTTATGCAATAAGTATCAAAGTTTGTTCACTAAGAATCAAAGTTTGTTCAACGAAAACTAAATTTTGTTCAGCGGAAACTTAATTATGTTCAACAAAAACCAAATTTTGTTCAACGGAAACTTAACTATGTTCAACATAAACTAATTTTATTCAACAAAAACTACTTTTGTTCAACAAAAACTACAGTTTGTTGCCCTAAAACCTCATCATGTTCAGTAAAAACTGTATCTTGTTCAACAAAAACTACATTTTATTCAACAAAAACTAATTTTATGCAACAAAAACTATATTTTATTCAACAAAAACTACTTTTGTTCAACAAAAACTACTTTTGTTCAACAAAAACTAATTTTATTCAGTAAAAACCGCATCATGTTCAGTAAAAACTACATCTTGTTCAACAAAAACTACATTTTATTCAACAAAAACTATATTTTATTCAACAAAAACTAATTTTATTCAACAAAAACTATATTTTATTCAACAAAAACTAATTTTATTCGACAAAAACTATATTTTATTCAACAAAAACTAATTTTATTCATCAAAAACTATATTTTATTCAGTAAAAATTACATTTTATTGAACAAAAACTACCTTTGTTCAACAAAAACTACCTTTGTTCAACAAAAACTAATTTTGTTCAACAAAAACTAATTTTGTTCAACAAAAACTATATTTTATTCAACAAAAACTATATTTTATTCAACAAAAACTACAGTTTGTTCCCCTAAAACCTCATCATGTTTAGTAAAAACTGCATCTTATTCAACAAACACTAATTTTGTTCAACAAAAACTACTTTTGTTCAACAAACACAAATTTTTTCAAATAATTGTTATTGAAATGATTGTAAATATAAATATGTTTTAAATTCAACACCGATGTCTTATAAAAGTTTAGAGTGAAATAGCCGACATGATGAACTGAATTATTAATATATTTTTGATGACCATGAAGATAAATTGTTTTCCCCTGTTTGCATTAAAGTTTGAGTTAGTTTTTAAAACGTTGTTAACCTATAAATTTATTACCAAAATGGCGTCATGGAATTTTTACATTAGTAATTCCAGAGTTGATATTTTCATTTGGAATTCTCCTGTCATAATTCATATTTCTATCAAGTTAATTTCATTTTTTCTCCACTTATTTTCCACAGTGATCACAATTCATCATTTCTGGCAATTATAAAACAGGTTATCTGTTTTTTTTTCTTTATAATTATTATTATTTTATTTTTATTTTTCGGAATCAGGATTTCTTTTTAAATACTTATATAAAATAATCCTTAAAAAATTTAATGACATCATTAAATTTTTCTTCTGTAAAATAATAAATAAATAAATAATTTTCTAAATAAGTGACCCCTAACTATTAATTACTAATTTGTAAACAAACAAATGTTTCTAATACATATTAGGAATAAATTTATAATTAATAATAATAATTAAATTAAATATAACAATTTATTATATTAATAACAAATTTTATTTATATTTTATTTTTTCAAAAATTCAGCTTATTAAAAATAGTAGAAATAATTGGAATAATTTTTAATTATACTATTATACTAATTAGTGGAAATATTAAACCAAATTAAATTATTTGTTACATTTATGCATTTATATAAAATTTTAAAATAATATTATTAAATAATTCTAAAATAATTCCAAAATAATTCCAAAATAATTCCAAAATAAATCCGAAAATACCCTCCTCATTAACAGCAAATAGTTTATGTTAATTACGTTAATTTTGCGAAATTCTGATGTTTTTTTTTTTATTTTTAACCTGTTTAAAAAAAAATATTCTGAAATTTATATAATAATTATTTTTATTTTATTTTATTAAATAATTTGTTATCTCAAAAAGTAACTTAATAATTATTAGTTAATGTTGTTAATCAGTGGGAATATATGAATCAGGTTAAGAAATAGTACTGTTAATAAATTGGATAGATTTCTATGATTTTACTGTATTTAAAAATTAAATTTATTTAGAAATTAAATTATTTTAATATTAATGGAAATATTAATAAATTTTATTTAGTAAATAAATCAATAAATTGCAATATGTAATATTTACTTTATTATGCTAACTATTCCAGGAATATATGCCGGATGTAGAAATATAAACATGATTGTATACGAGTGTAATTTCAATTGAATAGGGGAAATTATTGTGAATATTGAGGTGAATTATGTGCAATCAATTGCTATTCAGTCTGCATTTTATTGAGCAAATAAATTACCATCATAGAGTTTGACACTATTTTCTATATGCACATATGACCTTTAACTAAACCACTCTGTTATTCAAAAGACAGCTGCTGAAATTGGAACTGGAAATTATATTTTTCCTAATGCAAAATTTCAATTTGCTCCAAATTCATAAATTCATGGAAATAAATAAAAAATCTTAGAAAAATCAATTTAAAATATGGAAATTGCTAATTTTATGCAGAAACTTCTTCCTGCAACTTTTCCCATTGTTTTCTTCGTTTTCCTTGTTATTGTTTGTCTTGAACTATTATTTATATAATTTTAATATTTTTATAACTTTTATTTTTAAAAATATAAATTAGAAAAATGAAATACAATGAAAAAAATTAAATTAAAAATATAAAAATAAATAAAATAAATATAAATAATATTAATTTGTGTTCTTAATAATTTACAATTGCTATTAAAACATCCCATTAATTTCCCTGACACTTGATAAACATTTATTTTCTTTTCCAGCAATTTATAGAAAATTTTTTTTTAATTTTATTCATGATTTTTAATATTTTAAAAATAAGTTTGTAACTTTTTTAAATTATATTTATAAGTTACTATTTTTATCAATTGTTCCATTAATTTCCCTGACTTCCAGTCCCATACTTGCTTGTTATTATCTATATTGGAAGCCAATTGTAGTTAATTGTATGATTAATATTTTTAATTTTATGAAATAACTAATTTATAATTGAATTTATTTTTATTACATTTTTAATAAAATCCCTGACTTTTCCAGGATTTCAATGTTTCCCTTTAAGTTAATATTTTTTCTAGCATGTAATTCATGTTTCCCCTTGTTTCTACTCAAATGTCCATATAGTCAACTTCATTAATGAACTCATTAAAACGAATTTAATATTTAATTAATTGCTTAATTAATTCCAAATAATTCAAATTTTACTATTATAAAATCTTTATTATTTTGGAAAGATTCCACCATTAACAGGTTTCCACTTAGATATATTCCACCATTAGCAGGTTGTGTACTGTTATCTTGCTGCTATGCATATGTACTAAATTCAACAGATTTTTCTAACTGTAACTTTTATTATAAATAAATATTCTAGATTATTATTACAACAAAATCTAAAATTAATAATATAATTATTTCAAAAATTCATTTTCCAACACTGATGTGTTTCCACTAAGACAGATTCCACCATTAACAGGTTCTATACTGTTATGTACTAAATTCATAATATTTTACTAACTGTAACTTTTATTATAAAATATATTCTATATTTTTATTATTACAACAAAATATAAAATTAATAATTATTCTAAAAAATAAATTTTCCAACACTGATGTGTTTCCACTTAGAGAGATTCCACCTTTAACAGGTTCTATACTGTTATGTACTAAATTCAGAATATTTTAGTAACTGTAACTTTTATTATAAATAAATTCAATATTTTTATTATTACAACAAAATATAAATTTAATAATTATTCCAAAAATTAAATTTTCCAACAATAATGTGTTTCCACTTAGACAGATTCCACCATTAACCGGTTTTGTACTGTTATCTTGCTCCTGTACATCTGTACTATATTATCTACATTATTATTAATTATTACCCCAAAATATAAAATTAATATTAATTCCACAAATTCATTTTCCCCATTTTTTTATTTATTATTCCACATTGAACATGACCTTGTTGGTGTCATTTGAAGGTCACACATGGAGGTCACATGCATTTAAAACACTGTTTGCCTGCAATGCAGGCAAATCCGAACATTCGTATTATTTTATATATTTTTCTCTAATTATAAACTATTACAAACTGAGTTTGATTAAAAATTAGATATTATGAATATTTGAGGGTTATATTAAAAAATAAATGGAAAAATGAGTGTTTCGGTTGATTTTACCTCTTGAAACGTTCACGTTAGTTGAGAAGTAGTGTGTGTGAGTGCGGCCATGTTGCTAGGAGGTGTTGTAGCAGCTCGTTCGGGTTCGGAGTTTAGAAGGAAATGTGGATTCGGAGCTCCGAACGGCGATATCCATGTTAAAGAATAGGAAAGTTGGTGGAAATGCGTTCGGAGCGGCTGGATTTCTTGGTGGGCACGTTGTTTCGGAACGGAACACGAGTGCAGTAGATGCACAGTGGTGTTCGGATCGTGTGGGCTTGTGGCTGTGGCTGTTGGTGGCGCCAGGCGACGAGTTGTGGTGGAAAGAAACTAGCCACTAGAGTCGGCACAAGTCAACCGAGTCTCGCTCGTACACATCGACCGTTTCAAATATAATTCCTATCGTCTAGCCGATGCTGGATACACACATACACACACATACAAACACAGTGCTCGGTTAATAGCAGATGACAGAGGGTCGGTGTGACGATTTGATTGCAGTGAACACCCAGGAAAAAATCACCAAAAATGTTTTTCCACTGAAATGTAAGTACAAAAATCACATTTGTCAACATTTGTAATTGTCTAAAATGTCCACCACCCTGTCCATAATTAATTCCCTCGTTGCTCCAGTCGTTCGAACACCTCTAACACTACTAAGTAGAGGGGTGAGACCATGGAAACGAACAGGGATTCGCGAATGTTTGTGCAATTAAATGTATAGGAGCAGTAAGAAGAAATTTGAAATCAACTTTTTACTAGTCCAAAATCCCACAATTCTCTCCATATATTAATTTCCCTCGTTGCTCCAATGCTCCACTTGTTCGAACACATTGTAACGCACCTAATTGGAGGGGTGAGACCCACGAACGAACAGGGATTCGCGAATGTTCGTGCAATTAAATGAATTAAATGTAGGAGCAGTCAGTTAAAAATTTGAAATTAAATTTTTAATTGGCCATAATAAGAACAATATTAATTTCCATCGTTGCTCCACTCGTTCGAACACATGGTAATGCACCTAAACAGAGGGGTGGGACCCACGAACGAACAGGGATTCGCATATGTTTGTGCAATTAATTTAAATAAATGTGGAACCACTCATTTGAAATTAACTTTCAACATGTTCACAATAATAACAATATTAATTTCCATCGTTGCTCCACTCGTTCGAACACTTGTAATACTTCTAAATAGAGGGGTGAGACACACGAACGAACAGGAATTCGCGAATGTTCGTGCACTGAAATGAATTAAATGTAGGAGCAGTCAGTTGAAATTTGAAATGAACTTTATAATTGTCACCCACACTGTGAACCACCCTGTAATTTCCATAGTTCCCGTTGCTCCACTCGTTCGAACACCTCGTATTACAGCTAAATAGAGGGGTGAGACCATGCAAATGAACAGGGATTCGCGAATGTTTGTGCAATTAAATTAATAAAATGTGAGAGTCAAGTAAACAAAAATTTTCTTGAATTTCCTAATATTTTATCCTGTCATTTAGACAGATCTTGGACAGATGATGGTAAGGACAGTTGGGACAGGTGGGAGGGGCAAGAGGAGGTGGAAAGTTAAGTCTGCAAACTGAAAGGGAGCCATGAAAAAATTCGCGAATGAATAGAAAATATAAATAAAAGGGAATTATTTTATATGAGAAAGAGGAGATTGGAAATGTGAGTGTATTTTATATTTTAAAAATATCTGATTATAAAGTGATATGCCCGGATGTTAGAGAGCACTGTAGAGATAGTGTAAGATGAGGGATTCGCGTAATGAACCGCGAACTGGGATGAAATCCAAGAGGAATCAGAGATTTTAAAGTTTGTGTAGAATTAAGAGCAAAAATGCAAAATTTAAAATTTAAAATTTTGAAAGTTTTGAAATCTCATTTAAAAAATTAAATTAAAAATTCAATAATGTTGAGTAAACTCGCCAATGTCTACCCCCACTAATTAACCACCCTCATTTCCTTCCAACTCCTCTTATTTCTCCTTTCCTTCCTGTGATTTTTCACTCCGCGACTCTTTTCGCAACGAAAATCCCAAATTACGCTGAAAAATCCCTAAATTCGCTTATCAAACCCTAAATTCGCGAATATCCAGGGTATGCTCGTTGAAATCAACTAATTAATAATCCAACTGATTAACTAGTCCATATCCTTCCTGCTTCATTTTCTGTTCTTGCGTATTTTCACATCGCGGCACTTTTCGCTGCGAAAAATCCCTAAATCCGCGAATTAAATTCCTAAATCCGCGAAAGTTGAGTGTATCATCGTTGAAATCCACTAATTACACATCCAACTAACTCAACTATCCATTTTCTTTCTATTCCTAAAATTCCTTCCGGTTGTTTTTTGTTCTCTCACTCCGGAACACTTTTCGAAGCGACAACTCCGAAATCCGCGATGAAAACAAGTAAATCCGCGAATGTCGAAGGAATCCATGTTGATATCCTCTAATTACAAGTCCAACTTATGCTAACTTCTTCATTTCCTTCCCGTTTCCTGTTGGTTTGCTGCATGTTTTGATTCGGAGCCACTTTTCGGAGCGAAAACGGCAAATTTCGTTCGGAGCGAATCTGAGCGATTCGGAGCTCCGAATCGGAATTGTCGAATTTCGAGTTGACAGCTGGGAAATCCGTGTTGCAGAGGGTTAGGTGATTAACTGTAGCATCTTTTAGTGGAGTTCTTACAGCAGGTTTGGTGAATGGTGAGGTTGGCTACACTGCAGAGCAGGTTACAAGACTGTCAGTTGAGTGGTTTTGTTGGAGGTTTTGCTGGACTCCACTGAGTTTTGGGGCCGAGTTGCTTCTTAGAGTATGTAGTAGGCTTTGGAATATGTATGCTGCCATGTGAGTGTGTGGTTGGAGAAAACGTGAGCAAAGCCTGTGACTCCTCCCTCAATCGGAGCAGCACTTCTTGCCTTTCACAGTCCAACGTTTGTCTGCTCTAGTCCAAGCTGAAAAACGAAAGCAGCCAAAATACATGGCAAAACCCTCAGGCTTGAGCCATTCACTCAGGGGCCTGAGGCTGTCTGTTGGACAGGGGGCTGCAGGAGGGGGTGGAGAGGGAGTCGAGGGAGGGGAAGGTCAAGTGGTGGCCTTTTTCCAATGTGTAGCTTGGCCCCAGGAGGCGTTGGTTGGACAAAAGTGACGTCGTTTCCGTCCTGTTTGCACTGTACTGACTTGAAAACAAGGAAATGGCGTTCGGTTGGGTTTGCAGCAGGCAGGGGGGTTAGGGAGGGACTCAAGGTCACAGTTGTCTTTTTTCGTTTTGCAGTCGAGGGGCTGTTCCAACAGGAGGTGCCTTAAATTCGAGATTTATTTGGTTTATTTATTTATTTGGAAGGAAATATTTTTATAATTGGGTTTGGGGAATAGGAGTTTCGCAAGGAGATGATGTAAGGGTGAACTTAGAGTGATATGAAGTGGTGTGAGGGTTGAGGTAAATGATATGGCAGGTTTTTGATTACGTGTGAATTTTTTTAATTTTTTAAATTTTTGAAATTTTAGAAAGATTATTTTTGTGTACATAAATAATGAATATTTTACAGACATAAATATTTAATAATTTGATGGCATGAATGTGTAAGGGTGAACTTATAGTGAAATGAAGGGGTTGACATAATGATATGGAGGTTTTTGATTAGGGGTGAATTTTATAATTTTTTGAAATTTAAGAAACTAAAGAAATTATAGAAATTTTAAAAATATTATTTTTGTGTACATAAATATGGAATATTTAACAGACATAAATAATTAATAATCTGCCTACATGAATATGTAATTTAGTGTTGTCAGTAATATAGAACATTGTGTAACAAATGTTGAATTTCTGGTAATTTTTAGCATTTAAAAATTAAATATTTTGATGACATAAATATTTTATATTTTGCTGACATAAATATTTAATAATTTGCTGACATAAATAATTGATAATTTGCTGACATAAATATTGAATAATCTGTTGACTAATTTGTAATATTAAAATTGCAACATATTATTTTTTTCAATTAATTATTTTCTTTGTAGCTAATTACTTTCATTCAGGTTCATTGTCAATGTTCACATTATTTCAGACTATTAATATATACAGGGGAGAGTTCAAAAGTAATGTTCATATTTTATTGGAAAGGGAGAGTTCATAAATTAGGAAAATTGTGAGTATTTAAATTATTTTATTTAAATTCATTGTTAGATTTTCACACTTTTCAAGGATTTATGAACCTATAAGGGAGAATTCAGTATTGTTGTAAGGTGTCAACTTTAAAATTAGGAAGGGAGAGTTCAAAAATTAGGAAAATAGTTACATTTATTTCCTTCGAAGATATTAATGTTCCTGCTAATTAAGTTAATGTAAGATGCTCATATTCGTTCAGGTCAACCTTAAGATGCTCATTTTTATTTTCTGAATAATATCCTTAAACCGGGGAGAATTAAAAATGAACGTTTTAAATAAATATATAATTTCATCTTATTATTTTATTTTGAAAACTGTTAAGATAATTAATTTCTTTAAAGGTAATTAAGATAATATAGGTTTACTGTAAGACCCAAAGGGTTAAGATTCTCGCTTTTTTCAGAACAATGTAGAACAGAAATAAGGGAGAGTTCAAAACGTATGTTTGCATTAAGATGTTATTTGTGTTATATTTTATTTAGATAAGTGTGTTAAATTAATTATATAATTTAAGGATAATTAAGCTAATCTGGATTTACTGTACTCACCTTTGAATAACTAAGCTGAATAGAAACAAGAGACAGTTCAATACTTATGTTTTTATTTAGGTACTATTGTATTATTTTGATTGTTCTTATATTTTATATGGAAAGGGATCATGCAAAAATGATGTAACAAATTTGGTTTGCACCACCTTGTAAAAACAGGGTTTGAAGGGGATAAAATGAGCATTTAGAGGTAGGGGAGAGTTCAATACTGATGTTTTTATTTAGGTACAATGTATTTTTATTGTCCTTATATTTTTATTTGGAAAGGGATCGTGCAAAAATGATGTGTTTTTTGAGTATTTGGTACCACCTTGTAAAAACATGGCATAAAGGGGCTGAAATGTGCATTTAGAGGTAAGGGAGAGTTCAATACTAATGTATTTTTATTGTTGTTATATTTTTATATGGAAGGGGATCGTGCAAAAATGATGTAACAAATTTGTTTTTTAAGTATTTGGCACCACCTTGTAAAAACAGGGTATGAAGGGGTTAAAATGTGCATTTAGAGGTAGGGAGAGTTCAATACTGATGTTTTTATGAGGGTACAATGTATTATTTTTATTGTTCGAATATTTTTATATGAAAAGGGATCATGCAAAAATAATGTAACAAATTTGTTTTTTGAGTATTTGGCACCACCTTGTAAAAACAGGGTATAAAGGGGTTACAAAGGGGTAAAATGAGCATTTAGAGGCCGGGGAGAGTTCAATATTAATGTTTTTATTTAGGTTCAGTGTATTATTTTTATTGTTCTTATATTTTTACATTGAAAGGGATCATGCAAAAATGATGTAACAAATTTGTTTTTGGAGTATTTGGTAAGTACTACCTTGTAAAAAGAGGGTATGAAGGGGTTAAAATGAGCATTTAGAGGTGTTGTTAAATAGGAATAGGTGTTGTATATTGGTTTGCAGGTGAGTTAGGGAGCTTGAGATCTGAACATTGAAGATGGAAGAGTGCCTGAGGATGGAAGAGTGGTTTTAATCATGGTTTGGAGTTGTGTAGAGCAGAGAGAGAGAGAAGAGAGGGAGGGTGTGGATGTGTGGGTGGCACAAACAGTTGTGTACACGTAGCGTGGTAGCGTTTGACGCGTGCGCAATAGGCTCCACTTTTTCTCAGCCTATGATAATGCTCAGTAATGACGAAATCATATCAGTAATGTAATGCGGCCCAGTGGATGAGGGGGGCGATGGTGGGAGATGGGGGCGACTTGAAATCGCTAAAGCACTCCTCCGACGTCTCTGTCCTCTTTCTGGCGTCGCTCGACCAGCCACCACTACTCCAAAAACCTGCTAAAACATCGCATGTGTAGCTGGCAACACACTTGGATATTTTTGCATTTTCCGCCTGCTCTGCTCCGAACGCATCCAAAATTCGGATCCAAGGTAGGAAGAGCACCTCCTCGATTCTCTCACGCTTCTCTCGCTCTATGAGCTCGCAAATAGTGTAGGCTTGGTGGAAAGTAGCAGCATTTACCCCGATCAGGTCTAGTTTTTAATTAACACCCTCAAATTAACCACTTTACCCCCATAAAACAACAAAAATGCTCATTTATTATCATTATTCCTTTTTGTTTCATGTGGAAATTAGCATTTTATGCTTGCTTTATGCTTGCTTTGTGAAGAGAATGTTCTAATATGTAGATTGGCATGCTTGGTGAAATGTGGATCCAAATTGATCAATCCAATTTGAAAAGAAAATCAAAGAAAATCTTAATTTTTGAATTTTTAAAATGCAGTTTAATGAATTAAATTAATTAATTGAGCTTATTTTTATATTAAAATAAGAAGTACTATGTTATGCAAGAAACGTATGCAAATTTATGTTGTATTTGCATATTGTAAAATGTAGATCTGAGCTGATCAAACGTATGATGTTGCGTGATGAATGATTTTTGTTTTGTTAAATTTGATGATTTTAGTTTATTTTTATATTAAAATTAAATTTAAAATTAACATATTATGCAAGAAACGTATGCTAATTTTTGTTATTTGCATATTATGTAGATCCAAACTGATCCAACCCAAACACTGTTCCTTATTAATTTTATTTAATTTGTATGATGAATTTTTGCATGCATTAAAATAAAACTATATTATTTAGGAAATATTCCAATTAGTTAATTGCATGAGTAAATGCGGATCTAAGTTGATCTGATTGATCTAAATGGATTATGATCTGTTTGATGTAAGGCTACTTATGAGAAATTCATTTCTGTGGATTAAATATGAAAATTTACATATAATACTGATCACAATGAAATGTGGATCTAAATTGATCTAATTCATATTTTCTATTTCTCTTATTTAAATCCAAAATTAATACAAATTAAGATTGTTGTTGCTTTATTTTTATAAATTGGATCACATTGGATTAAAAATGATTGTATTATTTTTAATTTAATTGACATCTATTGAATTAACAATAAATATAAATATTTTAAATGCTCAGTTAATAATTAATTTAATTTGGATTTTTCACCGTAACAAATATATTTATCTAATTTGCTGTGTAAAGAAAGCTGTTTAATTAGCAATATGTTGATAATGATTATTAATTAGTTAATTACTTAATTAAAAAAGTTAATTTTCCAGGAGGAATAATCGAGATTTCCGTTATCGCTGCGTACACTTCCACGTAATCAGTGCAATTTGTAGCCATTTTCCAAACGGTTATTTTTAGAACTACTATATGCATTTCAATTCAGTTATTGATTTTTGCAATAGTATCAGTATCGTTCGTTATATCCGAGGTGGGAGTATTTTGGAATTCGTATCGCGGATATCGATGCTTCGCTCCGAATAGTGAGTTTAGCATTACCAGGTTGCTATAATTTCAAAAGAGGGGTTAATTAATTTTGTGTTTTATCCGAGGTGCTTGTTCACTTGATGGTTATAGTGAAGGGTTCGTTATATCCGAGGCTGTGGTCTATTGGGCATCGCTGCGTTGCGTGAATTTGGAAAGCTGCGCTCCGAATAGTCGATGATTGTCATGTACCATAGGTATTAATTAGCATTAATAATTGGATTAATAATTAATTTAGTTCGTTGTATCCAAAGTGTGCTGAAATAGAAGCTGTAGGTGTTTGAAATTGCGTTCTCTATATCCGAGGCTGTCTAATCTTCGTGACACCTTGTGATTCAAATGCTTTACGACAAACCTTGCCAGACAATTTTCTGATGTCGTTAATTGGGTTCACTGTATCCCAAGTGTGTTCTAAATTAGAGAAATGGGTGTTCGAAATCGTGTTCGGTATATCCGAGGCTGGTTGTCTGCAAATGGTTGTTATATTTATTAGAAGACTGATTTTCACGCGAGACTTTCTTTGCGAGTGATAACCCATGCTAGACAATTATCTGGTATAATTAATTGAGTTCACTCTATCCGAGGTGTGTTCTGAATGTTATAAATTGGTGTTTGAAATCGGGTTCGTTATATCCGAGGTTTGTAGCAAGTGCCTTTCTTTCACGCGAGACTTTTACGCGAGACAATCACTCCGGAGACAATCCTTGCCATGCAATTTTCTGATTTTATTAATTGAGTTCACTGTATCCCATGTGTGTTCTAAATTAGAGTAATAGATGTTCAAAATGGCGTTCGTAATATCCGATGTTGTCTGCAAACGGATGTTCCATAGTGAGACCAACATTCGCGCGAGCGACAATTCTTGCCCAACATTTTTCTAATATTAATTTAGTTCACTGTATCCCATGTGTGTTCTAAATTGGAGATATAGGTGTTCGAAACCACGTTCGTTATATCCGAGGTTACCGGCAATTGGTTGTTTCCACCGTGAGTTTGACATTCCCTCACGCGATACTTTGTCGCGACAAACCGAGTCTCGCGTTCGGATCACTGTAACCGAGAGTCAGGGTTGGATATCCTAGTTCACTGTAGCCGAGTTGCACTCGATATGCATGTTGAAGGTGAGGAAAGTGTGGTTGGAGGTGTTGGAGCTTAGAAATGGCGTTCGGAGCAATGCAGAGTAGCGATATCGGATGGGGAAGAGGAGAGTGGAGCTAGCGAGAGAGAAAGAGAGGAGATGAGGGAGGGATGTCTGCTGCCTCTGCCTGCTTCTGCATCTCATCGGCCTTTATCGATTTCCCCCTCCCATTTGCAGCGAAGGTTATGCACACCTTCGCAAATTACGGGGAGAGAGAGAGAGAGCGAAAGAGAGGATCTCGGAGCAGTTGAGGCAGTTGTCGGTAGCGCACTCAGACGGCAGCAGGCAGCAGGCCGATGCGAACCTCCCTTAATTCTTCTGGCTGTGCATCTCCAACTGCCAGGATGTGCACCAGGAGAAGACTTGTTAACAGTGTTCTCACTCCGGGATAAGCCACACTTCTGGGTTTAGACGGTAAGCAAGAATTCTGTGTCGAACGGAGCGGCCAATCGGCTTTCGCCAAAACCGTTTCCACCGGTGCAGCACCACGACCCTCTTATGAATATGTTGGCCCAGCCATGCAGTCAGTCCCATGCAATCACTCCATTTCCCTGAGTTCACTCTTGCCAGAGCTTCGAGAGTGGTAAGAGAGTGAGAGACTACTGGCCATGGGGGCTGGGCCATGAGGGACTGTCCCCTGTGAAAAAAGCTCCCTTTGCTAGAGCGTCATATGATTGGAGTCGATTTTCTGGGCGAGTTTTTCCAACTCTTAGCACTTAATAGTTGACTGTTCCAATAATTGGCCCCACTTTCCGGAGTGTTCCAAATCTTAAGGGGATGACCGGTCGCGTTCAAGAACTGCGCGAAAAAGCATCTCTTCGTTTTACGTGCTACCGTATGCATTTATTTTATTATTTTTGGGATTTTTCGAACACTTTTAGCATACTGGATACTGGTTCGAATTAATGTTTGTATTTATTGTTGTGTTCCAAATTTCAAGAAATTGTTCAGTCGCGATGAACTCGTAGCGATAAGCATCCATTCGCTGTATACCACCGTACGCTCTAACCATATTTAATTTCATAATTTTTCGAACACTTTTCAATTGCTGGACACATGTTCGAATTATTGCTTGCACTTACTGGTGTGTTCCAAATTTTAGTTGGGGGCATTTTCGCGAAGAACTGCTCGCGTGAAACAAACTCGCTATTCGTTACACTAACTTCTGCATTTACCTAGTTTTGCATAAAGAGATTTAGAACACTATACCCTCTCTGGATATCTGTTCGAATTATTGTTCCAAATATTAGGCTAGTAGCTGGTCTAGAAGAACCGATAACGTGGAAAACCTCCTTTCGCTAATTATATGTTGCGTGAATTTAAATCATTTTGTTTTGGGATTTTTCGAACACTTTGCCTTAATACTAGTGGCCTGTTGGAATTATCATCTACACTTGCTTTAATGTTCCAAATTTGGTGATAAGGCCCGGTCTTGCATGAAGGTATGACTACGCGCGTGAAAAAACAATCTGCATAATTTTGCTTATTTTTTTGGAGCTCTTTTCCCACATTTGTAATATGTTCGAATTATTCTGAGCATTTGTTGCAGTGTTCCAAATTTTATCTCTGTGCTTGTTCACGATGAATATGTTAACTGACCGCACAAAGAACTTGTCGCGTTAAATAATTGCGTTTTAAAATTTTTAGAACGATTTTCTCTTATTATCTGTTCGAAAATATTGTCCACCTGTGTTTGAGTGTTCCAAATATTAAATACATTTTAAGAAAGGTTCTCTTAACTGTCGCTCTGGAAGTGGGAGAAGAGTAATTAGGTTTTGAATGAAGGTATACGGTTAGTCTTAAAATGTAACTCTCTTAGCGAAAGCGTCTTAGGTTTTGAGCACGTTTTCAATGGGACTTTTTCACTTTGTGTTCGCTGTTCGAACTTTCCGCTTGTGCACGGAACGTGGCACGATTATTTAGGCGCTTAATTCCCGAGTCATGTGGTGTGCAAACACTATCTGTTCAGGAATGATGCAAACTGGTGATGCGTCGCATGCGTCAATTGTGACGTTGCGTGCGTGTCGCCATGTTCAAGTGCATGCGTGCGGCATCTAATCAACTTTGTCAAACTTAGAGAACTTAAGGCCGACTCCAACGTTTAATGTTGATTGGCAAAGAAAGTTAATCTGCAGCAACTGGTCTAGCTTGTGGATTTAAATCTTCATCGGCTTCTTCTCGCGATCGCGATGACCCCTGCATGTGTCGCGGCGGATTACTCCGAAAACCCTCCAATCACTTTTACAACTGAATTAAGAATTGGGAAATTACGTTTATGATTTTAATTTATGCTAATCTCTTGTATGAATTTAATCCTGCATTAATTTACATAATATTTTACTGGGACCGCTCTTCGCGATCGCTGCACTGAATGACCGTGTCGTGGCGCTGCTCGACAGCGCGATACGAAGACCCCATAAAATCCATATTGAGGTTCACAGTGTGTCTATTTGTTTTTATATTTCATACACAGATATTTTTAAATTAATACTAGATAATACTAGATTAAATAATAAAATTGTACTTACCTTCGTTAACTAAATTTCCACCTGGTGATGAATACCGCGGTTGAAAATACGTAAACCAATGGAAAACTTGAATTAATTAAGCTGTAATAATTTTAATACTGTCTCAGAAATGTAACCAAAGGTTATGTTTGTAATATGGAACAGTTTAATCCGATTAAAAATATGTTTGAAAAGGAAAAATCTGCTCCGAATGCCGCGGCCATTTTGAGAACAAAATTTTAATTTTAATGAAAGGATGAAGTTATTAAGGACTTGTATTTAATGTATTATTTTGTATACAGTAATGAAACAATTGACATTAGGTTTATGAGCAATTAATGTAAGGAAAGTGCTTAATTAATTTTTACAGCGCGTAGGTACCTTGCGATCGCGAAACATTTACGGCACAAAATGCTTGGGATCAAAATGAAAAATTATTAATATGTTATTTTGCATCAAGAATCCTTTGTTCAATTAATATGTAAGCCTACTGAGTTAATGAACACTTTTCAGAAAATTATATCTTCCTTGTTTCTCATGCTGTGATGAAAGTCTTACCTGCGGTGCATGTCGCTGCGTAAAACACTCGCAACACTGCGAGAGCTTAATTAAGCCTTATCACACTGACTTTTTCCCGCTCATTTCATGCAGAGCACTTGTTTTTGTTTTTATTTTTAATAGAAACGTTATTATCTCTTTACATGTAACATTACCAAAGCCGCTTGGAAAAAAATACGGTCAACGCACTGCGATAAATAATTGATTTTCAGCACTAAAATTCCATCATTTCGAAATATAGTTAACAAAGCTGTTTCATGTTTTTGTTATACATTATTAGTGCATGAATATATATTCCAATTTGTTTTGCACTACTAGTATATAAAATGTTGTACGTAACTGTAACGCCGCACACAATGAAGAAAAATAACTAAAAACTGTGAAATATTATTTAAGCCTTGTTAAATTTTATCTTCTGACTGCTCTGATGTTATGTTAATACAACATGTTGGAGTTATTATTTTTTACATTGATTGTTTAAAATAAAAATATAGTACCTTGCTTGTGCTGCTGCGTCTCGTGATCCGATGGATGTCTTCGTTTCGGTGCGTTTAGTAGAATGCCATCCCTAAATTAATGTTTGCTCTTGGCGTATATAAAATGGCCCTATTGGAAGAGTTTCTGGGTATAAAAAGAGGAGGGAAATATTTCAGGTCTTTAATAGAGCATAATGAAAGAGGAGATGTAAAAGTTGCCCTATGCGTTAATTCGGAAGATGACGCGAAACAATATTCGGCATAAGGAAATGCTGCACTTGTATCCTTGGCTGATATTATTGTCAGAAAGGTGAAATGGTCTCATACTATACAATAATAATAAATTTATTATTACAATAATCAGTGTTATTAGTAATGTCGCGAACAGCGCGAATAAATTCATAACGCGTTTAAAATATTTACGTATCGGATAAACTAAAAATCATTTTCAGGCTTAATGGCATAGTTTTAATCATTACCTAATCAATAAGAACAGTACATTAATGCTAATCAAATGGTAAATAAATTATTAGGAATACAACTTTCATTAGGAGCTTTGTCTTAGTTTTGCTCCGAACGGGTATCGCGCGTGAAATCTGTTGCTTTGAGATGTTTGTAAATTATTATCTAGTTTAGATTATAACTATAATCTTAAATAAAGTTAAATATAATCTAAATTAAGTAGGAATTTAATAAAGTTTCATAAGGGGCTTGGTTTTCTTTTCGCATCGGACAAATGCCTTGCGCGTGAACCAATCGACAAAGATGGTTCACAATTGTTTTAAATCTTAATATTGTAGTTTTAATTAGTAGTTAATCAATTATTATTGAAGAATGTAACATTTAACTAGTGATAGTATCTATTAAATTATTAGAACTTGGATACAAAAGTTTGCATCTGACGTTCCTATCGACTGCCTTGTCGCGTCATTTCTGCTCTAAAGAAATACACAAAGATGGTTCCAAATTATTTTAAAGTTTAATACTGTTAATGCAAACTATTCAAGTATAGTAGAAGAAAGTGAGGTTAACTAGTGTTGGTATTAATTAAATAAGAACATTAATTGGAAACGTTTATCTTCTGATGTTCCTATCGACTGCCTTGTCGCGTCTTGTTCTGTTCGCTGCGTGATTAATTGCTGGAAGTTGGTTTTGCATGAGAAATGCATACATAAAACCTGTGCTTTATCTATCAGTTATAAGTGTGAACGATAAGGAAACGGTCTTGAAGTATATAGTAACCACCACGGTACACAGAGGAAAGTTATCCTCTCAGATTGCGGCACTGTCAAGGAGGTTCTTATGTGGAACGACAGATAAAAGCTTGAGACTGTTTTTCGTGTCTCGAGATCAAGGACAGCAAAATACGGTCTGAAAACGATGATAACAATGTTTATTATAGGTTACGATTACGTTTTCATGACTCTCCCCAATAATTACGTTGAGTTTCACGCGTTACGCTTGCGAATGCGCATCCAACCTTGCTTACAGTGAACTCCTTATTTCTCAATTTTATTTTCTATTCATACTCCATCCCACTACAAAGGTGTCTTTACTTGCTCTCTGTAGCAAGGGAAGTTGATTAAATTTAGTATTTTATGTGGAATGAATTAGTTCCAGCGACAACGTGTCGTGAATGTTTCGCCATTCGGAGCAAATATTTCTTATATTGTAAAATGTAAAACCAATTTCCTGTGTTCTAGTTCTTGTCAGCTCTTCAGACTGCCTTCTACACCAGTCCTTATTGCTGTTTGTAGCATTAGAAATTAACCACATTTGATATCATTACGTGGAAAAAACTATTTCCAACGACAACTTGTCGTGAAAGTTTCGCGCTTCGGATCAAATATTTATTGAAAAATGGAAAACCAACTTCTCACTGTATTCTAGTTCTTGTTAACTCTTCAGGATACCCTTTGTAAGAGTCCTTAAAGTTCACTGTAGCAGTAGAAGTTAACCAAATGCGATATTACGTGGATGGAATTATTTTCATCGACAACGTGTCGCGATGGTTTCGCTGTTCGGAATAATTTTATATTTTAAACTTTAGAACTAATCCCACATCTTTCTAGGACTAACTAATCAGCTATTCAGATTGTCTTTTCCCACAAAATAAGTCCTTGTTGTTTTCTGCATCATGGGATGATATTATTACGTGGAATGAATCGTGTCTGACAACTTGTCGCGTGATCATTTCACCGTTCGGAGCAATATTTTTAATATTGTAAGCTTTTAAAACAATCCCACTGCATTTCTAGTTCTTATAAGGTACTTATCCTCTTTCTATCAAAGCAGTCCTTAATGTTATCTGCAGCATGTGATGGTAATATTACAAGGAAGGAATTATGTCGCGCGACAACTTCTATCGATCGAGTCGCGATTCGGATAGCAAATTCTAATAATTTGAAATTTGAAATATCGCACTCTATTAGTAGTAATCCCACATAAAACTTAAAAGACATGCTTATTCGACTATGTTTCTGTGTGAAATGTCAAATAAAAATGGAGGTTTTTCTAACGGTTACTTTACGAGGAAAAGGGTTGCTCTTCACCTTTTCGCAAACGAAGCGAAACACGAAACATGATTTTTTCCAATGTTTTTTCTTTGTTGTGTCTCTAACTGAAATTGACGACCTCCTATTCCGGAAACACGTGCAACTGCTTGAAAATGGCGCATGTAAAGTGAAGCCAAAATGCACCTACATCTGCATACATGATGCATGCGGAACGCGAAGAGTTGACAGTTGCAAGTGATGTTGTGTAAATTTGTGTCTCTTTTTATTTATATATGAAACAAAATGGCGCAGATTTACCTTCTTACCTTGAATCTTCATTGTACTATGTTCAACATACCCTGGACAAAATGTCAAGTTTTTCAGTTTATTTTTTATTTTAGCTCACTTGGTTGACTTGATCCATTCACACAAGTTGCTCGTTTTTCAGTTGGTGTTGTTGATAAGCGACGTCAGACGTTGTTTACTGTACTACCGTGTAGTCGTGATAATCGCCTTCGTTTTATCGTCTGTCGGCGGTTTCCAACCCCCCTACACCCCTAAAACACCCACTGAAACACCTGAAACACTTTCCCCTCAAGTAACTTGATTTTCGGACTGCTCCGAACTCAAATACACAGCTCTTAACCTTGAAACTTCACCAATTGTGTTCAAAAGTACCCCACTGTGTTTGAAATAGTACTACCTCATATAAATCACGTGATAGTTAAAATAGTTAAGCATTGAGAATTAAAAGGAAATAGTTAATTATTTTTTTAATAATTAATTCGGATTTTTAAATGGATTATTTTAATAGTATTTTGATGTTAAATGGAGCACTTGATGCTATTCTGTTGGGAAAAGATAATGAAAGGGATTGACGGCGTGCCATACGAGGTATGGCGTCTTGGTGACCGGATAAGTGCGCGTCATCGAAACTTTGAACGCTCGTAACAACAAAACTACTTGATCAATCATTTTGAAATTTGGAATATAGGAACAATGGTGCTTATTGAAAGACTTTGCCAATTTTGGTCAAAATTGGAACAGTGGAATTTAATATTTATATGTAGTATGACAGGGACGCGGACATCGTTTCTAATTTTACGTCTACGTATCGTAATTTTGAATCGTATCAACCAACTACTAAATTTAACATTTCCAAACTTTAGAAAGAGATTTAAAAATACTAATTAAAAGTCCTTACCATTTTTGAACCTAAACTGCGTTCCGCTATAAGGAAAAACTCGATTCCAGCAACGTGATTGGGTAGGCCTCATTACACTGATGTAT
>JAQFZQ010001293.1:0-20678 GCA_034696005.1 Glomeris marginata | reverse complement strand
TGCCACTAATTTAGGAACATTGTCTGAAAATTTGAGGCCATTTGAAGCATTATTGCCACAGATATGAATTATTTAGTGTAATTTCTGAGTAGTATATTGTGAGATACATACACTGGAGCGCCATTGATAAGCTCTGACATTGGCTGAAACTGCAGAGGCACTTGGCCTAATTGGCTGAAAATTCAAATTTTGGCAAAACGGGACACAGTGACACCGGCACGGTGACACCGTCCTTCCATGACGCCCTCTTTAACAACTCGTAACTTTTTGTAACTATTTTCTAAAAAAGTTTTGTTTGCACCAATCGTTTTATTGGCATGAATTCTATAGAATTACACATTTTCTAGGGCATGTTACAAAACCTTGTCAGTTCACCTTTAAGATTAAAGTAGCGCCACCATACGTCCAAATGGGCGTGGTTCTGCCGTGACCGGTGGAAAATTAAACTCACACGCGTCTTCTTTCAGTTTACAGACAGTAGTTTACTAGTCAGCTGCCTTGTTACTGTGTTGGAATGTTAAGGGGGAGGGTTTGAGAGTATATAGATATGGAAATTTCCGGGTTTGACAGTTTTCACAGTAATAGTGTGGTGACGAAGTGGTGTGTGTTGAATATATATATGGAGGGGTTGATGTTTGTCTGCGCTTCATTTTACGGGGGCGATAAATGGAGGAGTAGTTTGAGGGTGCCTCATCGCATCGCATGCCGCGTCATTAATCTGGCGAGATTAATATCGATTGAGCGCACTTTAATGAAATATTGATTAGTTCGTTAGTAGCGCGCAAGGGGGCGTGAAGGGCGTGAATGCGAACGAAGCGCCCTCAGGTGCCAGCCACCACCTATTTCCTACATCTTTATCATATACCTTATATATAATAAGTATTTTGTGCACGAGCAAAGCCTATTGCAATTATAAATAAATAACGAAGCGATCGATATTTTTACCCACTTCTATTCGCCAGCTGCACCAATTAGCCCACCCTCAAAAACAGGGGGTAGTGTGTATAGTGACGTGGCGTGACGCTCCTGTTGCCAGACTCACAATTTGTTAGAGCCAATTAAAACCTCTGCATGTGACAGTGTAACAAAAAATATGTTTCCTATCAAAGTCCTATGCAATATTATTTATATACTACAGTGGATATTTTTTAATGGCAACTATCCTGGGTCAACAAAAGACACTAAAAGAAGTTGTCAGTAACTGTACAGTCAACTTTGCAAGACAAGTTGACTCAAAAAAAAATGAAATGTAGTAATTTGTTATTTTATTTTACATTAAATTTTACAATGTTTTGGTGGACATTTAATTAAAAGTTTTTAAAAATGGTGGAAAATTATTTGCACTGTGATGGGATCCATGGTTTGGGTTGACTAAAAAAGAAAATTGATTGTAAGGAAGTTGACTGTAAGTAAAATGACATAACTTTGTTTGATTAAAAGTTATATGTTTATTCAATTAAATAAAATGAAATTGCTATTTCGTTAAATTACAGTTTATAAAATTCTTTATCATTCTTTATGGATGTGTTTATTATCATATGTCTATTATACTTTCCCTTTATATACTATTAATAACACTATTTTGAAAATACATTTCACTGTTATTATTACATAGTTAGATTTTTAATAAGCCTATCTAATAGAAAATTCCATTTTAAACAAAATAATGAATTAAGTTACATGTGAAAAGTAGTTTTGTATGTAACAGCATTTAATTTATAAATAAATACATAATAATGTCTATTTTTATTTAATTAAACGAGTATGATGTATGTAAATAGAAAACAGTTCCTTATTAGTGAATAATTGTATAATTACATATCACGTGACGTCACTTTAATATAATATAAGTATGTTTTAAACTTTATTTTCACTTGTAGGTATATTTTATTTACTGTAAGTATTTGAAAATAAATCCGCACTTTAAAATATTGACCGGAAAGAACATATTTCCCCCCTTATTTTCTTTCCCCCCTTTTTCCCTTTTTATAACCCCCCTCCATCCTCCAAAGGATCAAAGTATAAAAATAATGGTGTGACGTGGGTGTAAAATCGCACCCATATCGGATTGAATAGCGTATTTTTCTCCAATATATATTTACTGGGGGTTGAAGGAAGGGGGGTTTGGGGGGTATGGAGAAAAAAAAAATCATTGGTATAGTTCACCCTCCAGTTCACCACCACCCTGTTATACCACCCAGTTCAGGAAATGAGCACGTGTCGAGGGAATTGAAGGGGGAGGGGGTTAAAAGGAGAGGGGGGAGGGGTTATAATGAGCGTTGGCGTTTTTCATCTCGCTCCTCTCATTTTATCCCATGCCTACGTTTCCGATTTGATTTGCATCACACTGAGAGAAGAGAGAGATGAGGGAAGAGAGAGATGAAGAGGAGAGAGAGATAGAGAGGAAAGTGGGTGGGGCTAATGGCAAGGGGGAGGGGTAGAAAGAAAGATAAAGTGGGGAGGATGAGCACGAACCGGCTCGTCATTATCTCGCTCGCTCGGCTCCAACATCCAGTCGAGTGTATTAACGACAACCCCTACACCCCTACTACTACACCCCCTAACACACCCCTCCAACATCCACCTCCTCTTTTTCTCATCTGTCAGCTGATTGCACAGATCTCGGACCTGGCAAAACGCTTTTGCGGTCTCCCAACCAACTACTCCACACTCTCTATAACAGCACTGGGACATGACCCCAAATTAGAACACACACCCACATACCCTCCTCCACTGTTCATAAGTTCCTTGTAAACAGAGTTCTCTACTCAGCACTGTTAAACACCCACAATACATACTATATTAATTACTCTTGATGATACACCATGATTTTATAGAATAAATAACAATTTTGTCAAACCACGTGACCAGTTTAATAACATTGTTATTAAAGGTGAACAAAGCAATTGTTGTATTATAACAAAATCTCCGAAGCGGGACTTTCCTTCGCCGCCGTTTTGGTGCTGGCGTATCGGGGCCAGCGTTTTGGTGCACGGCCACTTGGGCGCCAGATATTTTGACGCCAAGTTAGTTTAAATTAGGTTATGTTAGGTTTGGTTAGTATATAGTTTTGGTTAAGTTAGGTTACTCGGCGACAAAATGTCCCCGGCGTCTAAGTATATCGGCGCCAAAAGGTCCTGCACCAAAATATACGGCCCCAAAATGGCCGCGCCAAAATATCGGCACCAAAATGTCGCGGACGTTAAAATCTCGGTGGAAATTAGTAAAAACGTTTTGAAATTAAATTTAAACGGAGTAATTAAGTTAGGAGGTTCAGCAATGCTAATGAACTTTAAAACTTGCTTATGTGAATTTGATGGGACCAATGGTAGCATTTTTCTGAAATTTTTCTTAAAATGTAATATTATAACTAAATGGGTAATTGTGTATTGTATTCTTGGTGTCCATGCCATTGCATGCAAACCTTAGTTGAGTGTAGCGCCATCTGGCGGTGTCCGTTTCACGTTATATGCCCAAAGAAACCTACAAAATTTACCATAAGCAGTGTATCTGGAAATGTAATTGGTAGAACCAATGTTGACATGGGACGTTGTGGGAGTGGATAGTGATGGGGGTGTTGGGGGGGGGGGTTCTTGAGGGGGGGTTGTCTGTTCTTCTTCAACTATGCATTCTTGTCGTGTTTGGCATCATGTGACCCGTGACCTCTGCGATGGAGCTGCCATGGATGAAAAGGCACACAATGAGTTGGATTGATCGACGCCAAACAATAGTCGGGCGCGACCGGAAGTGACGTCACGCTGCGCATCCGTTCGCACGTGTAACCTTGGTTGACACCGGCCTGTATAAGTAAACACTGGCGGCAGAATAAATAAAGAGTTCCAACCGAGGGTGTCACGTGACGAGGCCAGCCATGTTTGTTTGATGACCGAGTCAGTGAATAGCGAAAGTACGCCATCTATTTTTTCCAGCCATTTTATTATATACTATAGTAAATATACAATATATTCCCTCGAGCTACGTTTATTCGCTTATACGTTTATTCGCTTTTACGTTTTTTCGCAATCTGTAGACTCAAATTCAAAATGCGCGTTGCACCATTCGCACGTTCGATTCCATTCGAACGCTATTGGTGTCCTGGCCAGGAAAAACTGTGAAACCACGCCCCTTTCAGGACGGTATTTATTTAATTGCTCGTTAACTATTGTGAATTTATTAATACTTCCTATATACTAACTTTCTATAGTTTATTTTTGTGCACAACATATAAAATAATATTTTGTGGGTTCACTGTCCCTTTAATAGGCCCTGTAACGCCACCTATTATCAAATGTGAGAAACATGCTTTTGTTTATTGTCGCATTTTCCCCACATGATTTTCATTCAATTTGTTTGAAACATCTGTTGGCCAGTGAGTGACAAAAGGATCGGCAATAATTTCCATAATTTCCCACTGTCCAGTGGTTCGCATTGAAATTTGTATAGAAGAAAAATGTATAAGTGGGCGTCTGTTGTCAGTTTGATTTCGGGAACAAAGATGGCGCCATTGTGGCAAGCGTTTGCCTTTTAAAAGGATACCATGCCTTTTCTCCTCTCTCTTTTAGTATATATTTTTTGTTCGCTTTGCAGAGCTCTATTTGTCGTGCCAACATCGAGTGTCGTTCGCGCGCAAGTATTGCCTGTGGGCGGAGCCTCGTTTGTGTCCGCCTCCGGAGGCTGGCCCGACAGCCGTCCGTCAAAATCACGTTGCGCCAAAGGCCACGCCCCCTTGGAAACCCCGCAGGCTGTTCGTTCGCTCGGTTGGCTCGTTCGCTCGCTTGGCGCAGTTCAAATATAAATAAATAGAAGGCAAACGCGTACTGTGTGTCGGGACGTGGTCCTCAGGGTGGGCTTTGGTGAGGTGGGGTGGGGTGAAAGAATAGGGGATCAGGGGTTGGGATGTATATGTTGGATTGGGGGGAAAAAAGAAAAAAGTCGGAGGAAATTGACGATATATACGCGAACGTTCCATTCGAGATTGATAAAACGAATCGATTATGGGAGCGGTAGCGGTAGCGGTGTCATAGATATGTTAAATATTAGGAGACTTATTTAGAGCGGTTCGTTTCACGGATGACTCGTTTGTTTGTTCAATAAATACCGGTTTGTTTGCTGGTTTTAGCACATATATGTTCTAAAAAATAATCAGTGGAAGGTTTCCTTTTTTTCCTTTCCAGTGGTTTGTTTTGATTTCTCAGTTTGGAGTGGAATTTTTTAGGATTAAGAAAGTTATGTTCTATTTTAAATAATATTATACATTTCTCCAACGTTATTGTATTAATTTGTACGTAATTTATGATCTACTGTCTGTATACCAAGGTGTATACTGAAAGAAGACGAGAGTGAGTTAATTTTTCACCGGTCACGGCAGAACCACGCCCATTTGGACGCATGCGCCAATCACCTTCTCAGCAGGCCCCACTCATACCATACAAATGGGAGTGGTTCTGCCGTGACCGGTGGAAAAGTGACTCACTCGTGTCTTCTTTCAGTATACAGACAGTAATAAATAATAACAACAATTTTAATATACTTTCAGGTGGCAATGGAGTTATCCAATAGGATGATGAATATCTAGCAGCGCCACCTGTACACCATATGTGGCAAAATAGAACAATATTCGAAACTGGCTTTCAATACGCTGAAACAAAAGGTAAGAAATGAACTGATTATATATAAAATTACTCCTCAGAAAGTGAATAGTGAGTTAATTAATTTTTATGTAATATGTACTAGTAAATAAATTTAAAGGAGAACTGACAGGGAAAATTTCTTGCAACCGATTTCTCTGAAAACTTTCCTATGCATGAACAACATGCAAATTTATCCGAAAATAGGTCCTCATAATATCAAAATTTACATCCGGGACAGTGCGTATGGCATGCCACTTGCACCAAAACGTGCTAATTAATGCCTACTGGCCGCTACTGGCTATATTAGTGGCTTCCCCACTGCATATGCTAGAACAAACTCCCCATACTAGAATAGAATTTTGCCCTCCTAGCCTCTCTGCACAGGCCCAAAAACACACAAACTTCAATCTGTTGAAACCCTTTTAATAAATTTTTAAAAAAGAAAAGAAATGAACTCATAGTTTTAATTTTAATCATTCTTTCTACAGTCCCAATGTCATGGGGTGTTACAAAACCCTGTCAGTTCACCTTTAATGAAAAATGTGATTTTCAATGCGTTTTTTCAAATGTTTTTCACGTTTTTGATGTTTTCACACGCAACACACAAAACGCATTTGTGTTTGCATGAGTGATTTTTTTTATCTCCCTTGCACAAAAGCAAGACAAAAGTTAGTAGGGGGAATTATAAGTGCATTTGGTGATTGAAATGGAACGTGTAATACAACGGCGCTGCGAGTTAGGGAGTTGGGTCGTTGTTGCGTGCAACTATTGGAGAAAAGAGGATTGAATGAGGGGAGGGAGATTTTGGGCAAAGAGTGAGAGGGAAAGTGGGATTTGCCATGCATAAAATGAGATTAGAGCACCTCTCCCCCATTGAATTAGCATTAGCAAAGCTCTTTGCCTCACTATGTCTCTCTGGTCCGGAAACGCTGTTTCCGTCCGCTAAACTCGAGTGGCGCTGCTGTCGTTTGTAGCGATCTTGTTCTCGCAAGGGAGGCGTGAAACCCTTGGTGAAACCAACCACTTTTCTCCCCATATACACGTATAAATTGTAAATTTAAATTCGCCAAGTACACAGAGGCATTTGAGAAAAGAGGGTTTTTAATTAAAATGTATAAGCACATGTAAACTTTGAAGCATATAAAGCATTCATAAGGGAAAATCAGGAAAATTTCCATATTTTATTAATGCAACATATTCAAAAAAGATTCAAAAATACATTCGACAACAAAATGCTGTTGCAATATTTATGACTTTCATCTTCTATACGTATATATTTGCTTTCCTCTAAATATTTGCTTTTATTTTTAAACATGTGAAACGAATTAGTTTTTTTTTTAAATATTGGAATATAATACGGTACTATGATAAAAATATATTACATAATATAAATGTTCAAATTTAATGATATGTAATTGTATTTAATTGGATAAACAAACTGGTATTTTTGGGTTTCTTATAGAAACAATTTGAACCATTTGAATTTAAAATTCCAAAATCACAATAAATCTGAAATATAGGCCTATATATAAATTAGAAAAAGTAATAAAACCAGATCAATGACATAACATTTAATTACAATTACCCTTTATGCTATTGTATACTTAACTATACATAGTGACATTCCATTTAAACAAGCAGTAATTTTAAAAATGTAATTCATTCAGTTCTGATTTTATCTTGTTGAAAACAGTTTTTTATATAAACTTTTAAAATAGTTGGCAGGTGAACTTGTTTTTTATGCTAGCCCCTATAAAAGTTTACATTTGAAAAGTTACTTGTAAAGTTTACTGATGTTTAAAAGTGTTTTTTGTTGTTTTTCATATAATTACCTTGTTTTCAACTTAGGCCTATTTGTATATTTTTAAATGAATATAATTGCTTTATCCATTTGCTCCAGTTTATTATATTTATTATGCCATTTTCATTGATTGAACAGCACGATTACTGATTGTATATCTACACATAAAAATAGGTCGACAAATCTTCCACCAGGTGGTCTATTATTCGTACTTTAGAGCACTTTAGAGCATCCTATGTGCAAATAATCCCGTCAGATGGCGCTGCACTCAAATAGGTCTTCCTTATAACACTCGAGATATGAACCGCAATTTTTGATTACAAACTTCATCCACCAGATGTCCCATATTATACACAAATAAATGCTTATATATTGTTTTTTGCTTATGTTAACTTATGTCAGATTATATTATAACGAGGTTCTTGTTATGTAGTTGCCATAATGCCTCACAGATGGCGCTCAAATATACTTTTCCACTATTTCCAAACAGATCGAATTTTGAAATGCGCATTTTGCGATCGCTTCGGCACACCATACCATAATTAGAGCATCGATTAGAAAAAGTTAGAAAGCTGATTTGGATTATAGAGGATTATATAGAGGACTTGTTATAAATATATAGGTGAAAGTAGAGTTGTTTTTTGAGGGGGAAAAAATAAAAGGGAACTGTCAAGGTTAAAGATGGCTGCCGGCGATTGCAACTTGGACGAATAAGATTGCAGATTGGTTTTCTTCACGTTTTTCATTGGGGAAAAAAAAAGGAAGATGGAAGAAGAAGAAGAATAAAAAAGATGGAGGCGAGAAATGCAGAACTTCTTTCTTTCATATATATGCGGTTTATATCGTTTGGCAAGCAACACGAACAACCGAGTAAAAGTGGGAGCATGTTTTTACGTTTTGCGAGGGCCGTTTGGTGGGCGGAGCTTGACTGCATTCACTCTCTCACGTCGTCACGTGATGTATGGTAGACCGGCCCAGAGACCAGGACTCGAGAAAGCAGCCAAGATTTCTTACATTTGTATTACATCAACACTACACGCTCAAGTGCTCATCAACGGCGACGCTATATACGGTCCTCACCGGCCTCCCATCCATCCATCTGCAAACCCCCCTCCCCCTCTAACCCCCACAACCCCAACCCCTCCCTTCCCCTCTTGCACCCAACCCCCTAAAACCCCATCTCGCTCTCGGCGTAATTATCTTCTCGGGCGGCGGCATTCAGTCGACGCCAGCAACGCGCAACGTGATTTTGATGAGCAGCTGTCAACAGCAAAGTAGGCGGAGTTAAAGATGCGAGAGCACGCAGGGGAAGATAAAGGAGAAATCACGTGGAGAGGCGTGGCGAGTGCGGTGGGCGGAGCGAAGCGGCGCCGCGCTTGACGTGGCCGCGATCTGGTTGGCCAGACGCGGTTCCGCCCGTCAAGTACACCACGTGGGATACGAGGCGCTGCGCGTTTGCCGACCGGTCATGTTTGTTGATAGGGCCAATCATTAAGTGCCGTATTTGGCGAGTGTATTACTTTCGGCCGCCCCCTTCGACACCGCCCCCCTGTCGGCCGGCCATTGGGAGCGCGAGACGCGTCAGTCGACGTTCGGATGCCGCACAGTGAACGTCGAAGAGAGGAGAGGTGAAATTAAGCCTTTTTATACGGACGAACACGTTGAAGCAAGCTGCTCGATCGGTTAGGAGCCGAGGCCGTTGAAAGTACTGTGATAACGTGCGCGGGAAAGCAAGATGGCAAGTAGAGTGTAGCCCCACCACAGAGCTATCCAGTTGTTATTATACTATATATACCAGGGCTTTATTGATCGGCTAGTCGGCGCGGTTTTAACCGACTCGACGACCGCCAAACACCAACCGCTAGCCGCTAGCCTCGCGCGCCAGGCGCATGGAAAACGCCGACGGGCTCGTTGCGGTCGTCTTTGCGGCATAATGACGGATACGTCGCTGATTCAATAATCGACGCAAGAAGAGTGTTGGCAATTAATAGTAGCCCGAGTGCGGTGGTGCGGTGTGGTTTGTGTTTGTGTGTTCCTGCGCGGTGTTTGCTGGATGCAGTGACGCTAAATTCGCTCGACGCTCGGTGTGGCCATTGCGAGGAGAAAAAGGGAGGACTCGCGTGCGAGGCTACTTGCGGTTTCCAACGCCCCGACGCAAATGAGAAACCCGGAGAGAAAGAGACTAGATTTTTTTTCTCTCCCGATGACGTGAAACTGCCATGTACCCGAACCCAGCCAGACATCCCGTAAGTGTGAATAGTTTTCGGGGTTTTTAAGCGATTTTAAAAGCGGATTTGGAGAGTAGAAACGAGTGGAAGAAAATGAGAGATTCGGGGAGGGGGAAAAAATGCGTAATGCGGTGCTTGGTGGGAGTGGCGTTCGATGGCCGACCACGTTTAAGCCACGCCTTGTTCATTTATGATGCGGTTAGGGCGTGGTTAGGCGGGTCGTAAGTCACGCCCATGTAGTTGTATTTTGCGTTTTTTGTGTTGGTAGCGCTATCAGCCTGCAGGCGGCGCTGCAGGTTTCTACTTGGAAATTTATATTTGTCGTTATGGTGGAGGAAAAAATAGTTTGCAATATATGGAAAATAAAAAATAACTACAGTGCTAAAAACAGGGAGTGCTTGAAAAATGCGCATTGATAATGCGGGTTTTAAATATTTTTATTTCTACTGCGTCATTGTACATTTTTTCATTCTAGTCAGTTTGGTTTGTATAAAATATTTTAGTATTTTGTAAATTCCTGGAGAGAAAAAATTATTTTACAACAGAGTTTACTTTTTAAAATTATTTACTGAATGTGTTGAACAGTTTCTGAATTTATTTAATCTTTATTTAACTATTCCATGACTGCATTTTATAGCCTTATTTTTTACCAATTTATTTAAAAATAATTGAATAAATGTCTATAGTGCGCGCACACTCAAGTGTGCACCAATAAAAGATGCGCTAGCCAATCAAAACGCCGAAACGTTCCTTTTGCCCAATAGAATCGATCCAAATTGGATATGCTGGTGCATTCTTGAATACGATCACACTAATGTTTATTAAATATTTTTATTTTGTTTTCCCTATCACCTTGTGCTGAATTATCTAGTACATAAAATAAGGAACTGCTTTTATTATTAAAAATAAAAATAAAAATACATTATATTAAAATATTTTAACTGCCATTTTAAAAATAAAAATGGCGAACTTAACTAATTTGTTGAAGGAATTATTTTTAATGGATGGATGGATGGGAATGAATGAAGAAAGGAAAGGGAATAGTGAATTTAATAGCTGTTTGACACGTGTAATATTAGAAAATGAATGATGATGAGCAGCATTGTGATGAGTGACAAACAACGGCCATGTTGGTTTTTGTGGGTAGTATTTGAGTGACGTCATGGCCGGTGTAGATGTCACTTGACTCGGTTTGCTCCGGCTTTTCGGTTTGAAATTATTGTACAGAGTTTATATATGTAGGTCGTGTCTGATCAGATAGTGGTGGGTTATTTTGAGCGCAAACATTAGCCAAATAATGGGCGAGTTGCGCGTCCAAACATGCCAGATTGCGTGTTTGCTCAAGCTCAAATGGCGCTTCAAATCTTTCGAATCATCTCGGCTCAACAGCACACAAAAAGAAAAGAAATAAAAAACATTTATACTACCCGAGTCAGAAATGAAGCAATCACAATATAAATTAAACAAAATATTCATTTCATTCACTATTTTTGAAACATTTCTTATATTGAACAAATGACTTTATAGCATTTTATTTGCCAAACAAAATACATTATCCCCATGTTCATTTATCTGTTCATTCATCCATTCAGTACTTCATCCGGGACATTATTCCTTTCCATATCTAAGTTAAAATTATTCATTCATTTATTACCTAAATGTACTGTAATTAATTTGTTTACATTTTTGCATTTAAGCATTTGTATAGCAGATTATAAATAATCTTTACTAATATTTACTTAAAGGTCAACTGACTAGTTAATAATGCCCGATTTTAGATTTCGTCCAAACATTTTTAACAAAGAGTTTACAGCATACATAATTTTAGTTTGAAGTTTGAGAATTTTCCGCCAAGTAGTTTCTTAGAAATTAATTGGAGAATCCTTGGAAGGCAAAATGGAGTTTACTGCATTCCGTACGGGATCGGTCGTATTCATTAGCACGTCATACGCACGTTGCGGAATGCAGTAAATTCCATTTTGAAATCCAAGGATTCGCCAATTAATTTCTAAGAATCTACTCGGCGGAAAATTCTCAAACTTTAAACCACAATTAGGTATGATGTAAACTCTTTGTTAACAATGTTTGGGCGAAATCTAAAATGATTTTAACTAGTCACAAGACCTTTAAATGAAAAGTTGGTTTTGACATCCATTTTATTTTATAAATATTGTTTTATAATGTGGGTAATTCAAAGGCGGCGCTTATTATGAAATAAGTTATATCTAAGGTTATATAGACTTTCAGGAAAATAGTAAACAGTGTTTTAACTTAGTACCCAGTTCGATCAGCTGATTTTTTTGTGAATGAACACTGCAAAACTTTCATAGTAGTTTAAAAAATGATAGTTTTATGAATGAAAATTTCGGATTTTCGAGGTTGTTAATTTATTATAGATTTACTTCATGTTGGTTGACTGTAAGGGAAAGTCGTATTGGTGTTTGAATGTATGTATAATTGTTTTTTTATTGAATAGGGTCCGCATCAACCGGGCCAACCTTATAAATTCACTGTGGTGGAATCCTGCGATCGAATCAAGGAGGAATTTAACTTTCTTCAAGCACAATATCACAGGTAAGATGATACATAATATACTATATAGTACAGTACTATGTACTTGATAACTAAATAAATTAAGAGTTGCACCAGCATTATTGATAGTACAGATAATGGCCGAATTTTGGGATCCAATTTTACATGGCATTGTCATGTGTATGTGAGTGACCCAAAAATAACTCCCTAGTGGTTATTGACACTGTTCTTTTGTGTAGGGAGCTATTTCTGGCCCCTTTTTACTTTGTTTATGGAAATAGCTCGAAATATTGAGAATTACGATTTACACAGTTATTAACCAATTCAATGAAAACAGCTGGAAGTGGGTGTGGCCAATTGCCCGAAATTTGGAACCAATGAAATGGCGTTTACAAAGAATGTCAATATAGTGGGTCTCAACTCAAGATTGCAGTAATTCCCTCTTGTTTTCTTGCTTTATGGAGTAAATTCTTACACCAAAAAACATTTCATTATACAAAGTTGATGGAATATACTCAATAAAGTTAATTGATATTATTGTTTTCTAAATTGGACTTAAATATTATGTGAAATAAATTATTGGCTATCGTTGGAATGTGCAATCTTGAGCTGAGACGCACTATAGCCATAAATAAAAATAAATAAAAATATTACAGCTGCTAGGTAATTTAAACATTTCCTCCACCATAATTTCTCCAATATAATATATACTGATAATTTTGCATGGTGTAATTTAATTCTGCACCGCTAGAGGGCGCACTTTAGGGTAGTAGTTTCAAAATGGCCAAAAATAGCGAATAACACATGTAAAAACTTTTTTGGAACAGTTTCTTGGTTGTTATTTGCTACCAGACAAGTGATTGAATGACAAGAGACTCTTTTGCACTGGATATTATTAATTTTATTGTTGGCAAGTGAGTTTCTTTTAGGCTTATTTTTTTTTGTGAAGGCGGCCATCTTGCAGCTGGTTTATCCAATTTGGTGTTAATAGCATGGATGTTTTTTTTGCTTTTGCTGTTTTTATGTGGAGTTCACGGCCAGTTTTAGACACTACTATGGCTGGCACTTGTTTGACAAGCGTGATTTGCCAAGTTTATTGTTTCTTTTTTAAATTTTTTGTTGGTTTTTTGTTGTATGTGTGTGTCTTTCTCTGCAAACGCAGTCAATAATTGTACAAGTCGTGAGAATGCAGAGCTGGCTTTTATCTTCTTTTCTTTTATAGCTCCTCCCTTTTTTTTATGTTCGGTTTCAAATTGCTTTCTTTTAATTTTCGTGTTTTGTTGAGGGCAGCCCGGTTTGTATATACTTTGTATGAAATACGTTATCGGCTTAGCCAATCAGGTGCGGTTTGTGGCTGGGCAACTGTTTCCCATCGCGTGCCCAATATATCGCTTTTATTGTTATCATATATACAGTACACATTATAGTGGTACAAGTTTCTGTTTTTCTTTTTATCTTTTCTTTTTTATTCTTTTTCTATTGCAACTCTAATGTGTACCCGGGTCACGTACCAAACAACTTTTCACGCCCACATCACCCCTCCCCCAGTTGGCCAGTAATTGGCCCCGCCCACAACAGAGACGATTACACGCCATTTTTTGGCATACATCTAATTATCGAGTTTCAGTTATACCAGGCTGTTAAAATAATGTGGGGATGAAATTAATAGGAGTACATTGTGCTCAAATAACTGCACAACTTGCCAGATTTCATTTTAACAACTGTGATATGTGAGAGAAGTTGTTTTTGTTTGTTGTGTAATTATGTTAATGCAAAATAATAGGGAGAAAAAATAAAAATGGAGAAGTGCAGCCTCGAAAAACGATTTAAGTGCACAAAAACGAGTTAAATTCTTAGTAATTATTTCGAAAATAATGGCCTTATTTGAAGAAGAAAAAAAACGTTCGAAAAATGGCCTCCTTAGTCATAAAACCTACTTTAAAGGTGAACTAACAAGGTTTTGCAACATATCCTGAAATAACTAGCATTTGATTGCCACTAATTTAGGAACATTGTCTGAAAATTTGAGGCCATTTGATGCATTATATTGCCACAGGACAATGTGACACCAGCGCGGTGACACCGTCCATCCATGACGCCCTCTTTAACTACTCGTTTTTGTAACAATTTTTTAAAAAAGTTTTGTGTGCACCAATCGCTTTATTGGCATCAATTCTATATAATTGCACACTTTCCAGGGTATTTTACGAAACCTTGTTAGTTCACCTTTAAGAATCATTTGCCTCACTACAGCCTCCATTTTGGCAATGGGAGGTTCTTAATGAAAACGGTCAGATTGGATGCTGTTATGTGAGCAATAGATGACTAAACAGTAGTTAGTTTTTCGTCTTGTATGTATCAGTAACGAGCTAAATAGTCATCAATATTTTACAATTTTCCCAATAATATTTTCACGTTATTTACGTAAGTGCGAATTTGCGCATGTCGAATTTACGTAAGTCGGGGACTGAATACAAATGGTGCGGTTTGCAACGTTGCGCATCAGCGAGAAAATGCGGGAAAACTTTTATCAGTAAAACGCCACAGTGGTAAACCTACAGATTAAATACGATTGAAGAAAAAATTAAGCCTCGTTCGAAACATTTGTCGTCGTATTTTCTATGGATGGCTGCTGGGTTTTTGTTTGCCGCGCTTTTCGAACAATGAACGGGTAGGCGTGTCTAAAGGCGCTAACGCGTAACCAAGGCGTAACGAACGATAGCTCGGCAATCATCGGCTCTACTCGGTTTCGCTTCGGCAATCATCGGTTCGATTCACTTGGGCGATGTCGGAAGCGACGATGACGTTCGAATCCGCAGGCGGCGGCCATTGCGCGTCGTTCGTTTTCGTTACAATCAAAAGCACCGACATCTCCCTCTCATCCGCCCCCGTGTGCCCCATCCTCTCATTTTTTCATCCCCCCATCCCCATCTCCCTAAATCCCCAGGCTGTGGTATTGTTATTTACGTCGAGTGGAGTGCCTTTTCCTCCCCATGTCTCTGGCGGCCATTGTGAGAGCCCGAGGCTGGAGCGCCGTTCCAACAATGCCTCTAATAACTCGCCTCGTGCGATCACCGCCTTTTTATTTAGCCCCCTCCTCCGTCAATACCCATTACACCTATTATCTCCGGGCTTCTCAAAGCCCCTATCCCCTTTTAGTTGCTTTTGGGGGAGGGGCTTGTGGAGGGGAGAATAAAACCCCCCAAGCGTGAATGAAAAAAAGGGGAATAAAATTCTTGGCACGCATCGTTGGAGCGGTTTTCTTTTCGCTCCATTTCTTTTTCTTTTCCCCCCTGTAATGATAACCTCGGTATAGTAATTTTGTATATCTGTCTACTCTACACCCCTATATCCCCCACCCCCTTATTTTTTTCTTATTTGGTCTTACTTTTTCATTTTCTTTTTAGCCTGAAGATGGAGTGCGAGAAGTTAGCTGCAGAGAAGATTGAAATCCAACGGCATTATGTCATGGTGAGTGCATTTTTTCATGTTTATTTATTTTTGTGTGTGCCAATATGCGTCGGTAGATGGCGCTGCGAGTCGCTTTAAAAAAAAACGTTCTAATAATCGTGGTTTGAGTAAATTGAAGAAACCAGGTGCAAGAAATACGTGTCAGGGTGTGTTCTAAAAATCCAGAATCGTGTAATTACGTATGCTAATTATGCACAAAAAACTAAATGGGAGTTGGCAGTAATTACCACACCTGTTGATGAAAGTGTACAATTATGGTTATTCACAACACTTGTTCCACTTATATTGCTCCATGTAGCAGATTGGGTGGCAACTAACATCATTTTTCATATTGGACAGTTTGTTAAAATAATTTATAAGGTGTGAATGAAATTTTGGCCGATATTAAAGGTGAACTGACAGGGTTTTGTAACACCCAATGATATTCGGACTGTAGAAAGAATGATTAAAATTAAAACTATGAGTTCATTTCTTTTCTTTTTTAAAAACTTATTAAATGTGTTCTAACTGATTGAAGTTTGTGTGTTTTTGGATCTGTGCAGAGATGTTTGTTTCAGCATATGAAGTGGGGAAGCCACTTGTACCTGTATATAGCCAATAGGCATTTAGCACGTTTTGGTGCAAGTGGCATTCCATATGCACTGTCCCGGATGTAAATTTTGACAGTGTAAGGACTTTTGAGGACCTATTTTAGGGTAAATTTGAGAATTTTTATTTAAAAAAAACGAATCGATGGAAAAATTATGAAAAAAATTGGACATTTGCAAATACTGTACATGTTGTTCATGCATAGCAAAGTTTTCAGAGAAATCGGTTGCAATAAATTTACCCTCGCAGTTCACCTTTAAGCCAGTCAGAAAATAGTGAATTACTGGCATTATAAATATAATACTAGGTATACTGCAAAGAAGATTTTTATTTCAATTTTCCAGATACGTATAAGAGTAAAATAAATAAAGTTAATAGGGAAAAAGTAAGCCACAGCGCCATCTATCATCACATATTTGAAATTAACATTCCCGAATTTCTTAAATAAACATGTTGATTTTGTCTTTTTTTCTATTATTGCAGTACTATGAGATGTCATATGGGTTGAACGTGGAGATGCACAAACAGGTAGGGAGTTACTTTTGGACCTTGTGACGTCACAGCCGCTATTTGCATGATGCGTGTATAGTGGAGTAGGCCTATAAATATAAAAAGGGAGAATGTGTGTATATTTGCTTTAGCGCTGCTTTTAACGCCTATAAACAAAACGTGTGACGTCACGAACGACAGCTGTGAGTTGAGTGTAACCGAATAGTGGGCTTTCTTGCGGGCTAATGTGAAACTTGATACGTAAGTGGCGCCACTTTTGGACGGATTGTAAGTCACGCAATTGGCCAGACAATTCTGTCTTTAACCCCCCAAGTGGCCCTCATTTTTTTGTGTCCCCCCCCCCCCCATTATTTTTTTTACTGGCATTGTCTTTTCACTTAAATAGATAATGTCCGGTGTAGTAAGTCTTGTTTTGTTGGCAACCTCCCATTTTCTTCTCAAATTCTTTTCAGAGTGTGTTGTGTAGTGCAGAGTGAGTGGTGTGTGTACTCTTTTAATGTATTTTTATATACGTTTCGAGTGGAGCTTTTAAAATTTGCTAATTCTTCACAGGGGCATCGTAAAAAGGGTGTAAAAGCAGATTGCAAGCTCTTGTTTCCACCACACTGCACTTGACAGCTGCGAGCTCCCTCTATACTTTGTATTCGTTCTAATTGTTTGAATTATTTATTAGTGGTGGCAAGTGAGACTAAATACGACAAGGGTGGTGATGGTGACACATGAATAAAACTTTGTAATAGTCGGGAAATGTGAAATGTTGCAGCAAAAGTTTGAGGAAAAATGTAATTTGCAACTTTTCAGGAAAACTTGAAGGGGAAAAATTAAAAAAAGGCTTACATTTGAATATAGTTCGAAAAAGGCAAAGCAAATTAATTTAAACTGCTTTGAAATTGCCTAGGAATTTTACATAATAAGGAATCATTTTTTAATGTATAGTATTTAATTAGTTTTTAAAGTCAATGAAATAATTATTTTGTAAATTAGGAAAATTAAAATAAATAGGCCTAAGTGTATAAAGTACAATTTCAATGTTTCATTTATAACTTCCGAATGTAATTATTGTAAAAGATGGTATAAATATACTTTATTACGTTTTATAATTGAAAATGTTTTATTGATTTTTATTTACATTTTTTTGGAGTATTTGAGGTAATTTTATTTAGTATTTTAATTTATTTTATTTTATACGTATTGGCCTATGTACTAGTTATAATAATTAACTGCATTCCTGTATATGTTTAACAGACGGGAAAAAGTACTTGAATACAATGGGGAATTATTTTCACAGTAATTATAATTAGTGCTAATTTTTTGGGGAGTCACGGACAAAGTGGGCGTTGCCATGTGTTAATGGGGCAAATTCGAGTTCTCCACGCATGCGCAACGATGAGACACCGACGAAGCATAAATAATTACACAGCGTGAATTTTTCTATTATTGATGTAAATCGTTTTTTATAAAAAGAAGTAAAAAAAAGCGTGTCCGTGAAGCGAAACCGTGAAGCCGGTTTTTGTTTCCGGTAGGGGGCGCGTCGAATGCGCCTGCCGCAAGATGGCCGCCCGACCGCGTTTTCTTCACGCCACCCTGTTATTATGGCGTATACGATGACTGTTGCTTCTTTATTATTACATATCAGCAGCGTGGGATTATAAATTCGCCAATTATGAAAGGCGGCTTTCAGTTTGAATGTTGGAAACAAAAACAAAACTCCCAACGGCAAAAAAAACTAAACGGCGCCCCCTGCTGAGAGGCTAAAAAGGCGAATTCAAATTTGTAACTGCCTCCAGGGCGGTGGATGGATACTAATAACCCGCCAAGTGTCGAATTAAGGCTGACCCTAAGTACAAGTTTAAAAGTAGAAGTTGTATATAAAGAAAGAGTGCATTAGTTGTCGCAGTGGGCGTGGTTTTGTCCGTGTCTTGTTGTTGCTGCTGACACCGATCGCCATCTTTTGTCGAGCTTCTTTCTCTGGTTTTTCTTTAAAAAATGAAAGAAAGCAAGACGACAGCATGGAGCCCGTTGCGTTTATCGAAGCGGGTCGGCTGTTTTGACACATATATCTTTTCTTTTCGACCCCTACCCCCTCTTTCTAACCATCCTCCTTTTCTCCAATCTCCCTTCGTCACAAAGGGAGAAAAGGAAAACATAAAGCGCCACCTCCCGGAAAGAGTAGCAGTCATCTTTTCTCGTTATCCGAGTCTCTCATCGCTTCAATTTACATACGTAGTGGTTTGAAGGGCATGACCCGAGTGACCCTTGATCCCCTGACATCACTAAAAGTCTCCCTTCCCCCCTTTTATCCATCCATCCACTCACTATTGTGAAAACGGGAAAAATAAATGTAGAGGTGAGCATTTCAAACCGATGAGCTCATCGCGCAAAACGTTCCATTTTCAAAATGGCGCACTCGAGGGGAAAATAGGGTTATTAAAACGAAAACTATTTGTATAAATTGCGTTCTTGCGGTTTGAATATAACATTAACTTTCATTGTAAATTACATTCATCAATTAGTTTTTGTCGGATTCAAATATTAATTGTGAGATGAGTGAAATTTATTTCCCAATTTGTGAAAATAAAATAAAACTTCCCATCGGAAAGATCAGACTTATACAAAAATACAGATATAAATTCATTAGTTTAGGCTACAACCCTGTCTTGTACGAGTTTTTACACAATTATACATACAGTTTTGTCAGTTTATTTATTGACATTTATATAAGCGATTATCGATTATGCAGGACTGGGTAGAGCAAATTTGCGTACTACAGTTTTGCGATTAGGCCTATGATAGATTAATAAAACAAAACCAGATGCGTAATTTGTTGATTCTGCAAATGTGTACAATCTATTGGCATAATACCGGGAATAGATTGATTTGTTTCTAAGATTTGATACTATAGCTCGATATAGCCGGCTATTATTAGTCATTTTTGGGAGGGAAAAGGAAAAGCGATAAAAACGTTCGAATTTCAAGATGGCGGCGAAGAGAAGGGAAGGCGGGCGAACGGAATCGGAGGTTGCGAGTGTGTATACAGAGTGAATGAATGAATAGACGAGGGTTTTAAGCGATCTTGTTGACACACTAACGCGATTGGTAAACGCCAATAATGGTCAGCAGCGACACAATGGCCACATTGGCTGTTCATTGTGTGCGAACGTTGCGAAAAGGGAGCTCTGGCTGCCATCGTTGTTTGAACAGCCATGTTGACGCAGCATGTTCGTGACGTCACAACTGCCATTCTCTTGAGTAAACCTCTCCCTCCTTACATATAAAAAAAAAACCAACACCCCTTCTCATCCTTCTTCAGGATTAGGGGGGATCTTTATGTTCTCAACGGCTTTGGTGGGCCCGTTGCATCGTAAAAAAGTGTTTTGATTGGTTGTGTTGTTTTTCTTTTCTTTTTCTCTGTCGACTGCGCTCATATCAGACGGAAATAGCGAAACGACTGAACGCCATCTTGGCTCAGGTGATCCCATTCCTGTCTCAGGAGGTGAGTGAGTAAGTGGCGATGACGTCACTACCATTTAAAGGAGAACTGACACAGTTTTGTAAGGTCCCATGCCATTAAAACAGTAGATTTTGAACGTTAAATTAAAACTATGAGTTCGATTAAAATAATTGTTTAAAAATTATTTGAAGGAATTACTTAAAATGAAAGAGGGATTGTAAACCAGAACGCCATTGGCTAACTGGCGACTGTGGGTGGATCTAGGCTGCTGCAGCCAATGAGGCCGATTTGGGAATGCTATCATTGTTGTATCAGCCAATGATAGCGTATATTTTTGACTTTCTGGTGGCCGCTAGTGACCGATTTTACAAAATTTCAGATATTTTTACTAAAATAACGAATCGACGGAAAAATTTCAAAAAATCAGGTAATGTGCAGATAAACGGGGTTATCGCATGGAAAATTGT
>JAQFZQ010001292.1:0-20686 GCA_034696005.1 Glomeris marginata | reverse complement strand
TTGTAATGGATTTCTGGTTGCGCCAGTGTATAAGGGACACAAATAGCTACTTACAAACCAATTATCAGGGTACCTTAAAAAACCCTGTCAGTTCACCTTTAAGAAATATTTCCAGGATTTCAAGGGTAACAAAACATTCCTGTATATTTCCAGGATTTCCAGTATCAGTAGTAGACACCCTGTAATAGGAGAGTAAAGATCTCAAAATTTAGCAGGAAACTTTCTTTTCAACAATGCAGTAAAATTGATTACTTATAAACCTTAATTTTCAATGTACTAGTATAACATGAAGGAAAACATACGCATATGAACGCATGTTCAATGACTTCTGGATCACCCTGTATATACTACTTATTTCATTTTGAATGTTATGTTTGATTTTATTCTATTTGCAAATTCACAAAAGGCTGGAGTGTTGCGCACATTTCGCCTAGTATACTCGTAGTCCCATCATGCAACGCATCACTCGACTACGCACGCAGCGCCACCTGGCGGCGTTCAAAAGAACCATCCCAGCACACACAACACAGTAGCAAATCAGCCAAATTAAATAGACAGTGCCACCGTTCACTCAGCAGCATCCCAATGCAACAGGAAACTTTTAAAAAATCCATTCTTTACGAGTGCGGTTTTCCGCGAGCAAAACCGAAAAACGTCTCGGCCAATCTCATTTGCGGAGTGCCACCAAGACAACCAACCCAGTTGCTTTCCGCAAAAACCAACTTTCAACCCTGCAAAACAACGGACCTCCCCCCAACCAACAAACCCAAACCCCATTATATTGAGTGAAACTGTATAGCATTGTTATAACAGTGCTGGCCAATTATTTGAAGAAAAAACAGAGTAGGCCTATAAGCATCGAGTCACGCTGACCAAAAACCCTATATCTGATAAGGGCCCCAATAAAATCAAGATAAAATCAAGATAAAATCGATTTTGAAGTATGTATTGCGCGACTTAATCAAGTGGGCGGGGCGTGCAGAGGAAAACAAGATGGCGGCGCCGGTGGCGTTAATCCTTCAATTTGGTTTCAGTTTGCGGCTGTGCTGGGTGTACACACTTGAAATGAATAAATCAGGGCCGAAGGTATATGGCGATAAATTGTGCGACGAGTCACGCTGCACGGTCCCTGGAGAGGGCGACACAGTCACGGGTGGGTTGCTGGCAGATTTGCAAGCCCCCTCTGGCGATCGATTCGTCAACTAGCGCTAGCGCACGCATGCATCCTCCATCCTCTACTTTCTTCTCTCGCCAAAACGCTTTTACCCATATAAAAACGCAATAAGAAATCAAGTGGAGTGCATAACAACCACCTCTTATTATTTGCCACACTCGTTTCATGCCAGCCGTGCCTTTGCCCAACTACGATCTTATCGATTTGCCGCCGCACGTGCCGTGCAAATCTTTTCAAAAATGTTACATATATACAAAATAATCAATTACAGTGCGAAATGTTACGCATTTCAATCTTGCTCCTAATCTGTCCTTACTAAACCTGCCGCAAACACGGCTTCATTAACAACCAGCTGTTTCCAAGCTCAAGAGTGCACTGACATCCCAGTAGCGCAATACTAGAAATCTACATCACGTTCCCAATCCCCTGGGAAACTTTCAATACTAGATGAGACCACGCCTCCATTTAATTCCTATTGGCCACACCACTTATGCTGGTTTTCCACCGTATACGTGCTTATCACTCCTAATAAGATCCGGATCTAAACTTCCCCATCTGCATCAATAAATACAGCCTAATTCAACTCAATTCCTGGTATGAAATCAACGATTGGCTAAACGCGTTATTTGTGGGTGGACAAATTTAAGCCCCGCCCATTTTGTATAGTACGAGTGGATCCACAAATCCACTTTGCACCACCTGATATTCAGGAGTGAGAAACATACACTTAATATTCACAAGTTTCCATGGCGTTATAGTTCCCAGAAGTGTCGTGTGGAGGCGCTGCTGTTGTTTTCCTATATCCAGCAGCACCGTAGTGGCGCCGCAGCATCACTAATAAAAGCAACGTTAAAAGCCAAGCAAGGAAACTAGTGAATACCTCCCATTGCCAAGATGGAGGCTATAGTGAGGCAAATTATGCAATCTGATTGGCTAAAAACAAGATTTCTCATTAAAGACTCCATTTTTCCTGGGTTTTTCCCCCCTCAGCCGACAGCAGGACAATGAAAAAGGTCACAGTAAAATATCTCTCTATAGCGGCATCCCTTCCTAAAATGCAGGTTTTATCCTCCCTTTTGCAACATAATTGCCCACCATATTAGAGCATATACCCTTATAAGGGACAAAATAATTGTTCCCTTGTGGTGTCGTTACAGAGATTCCACTTTACAAAAACCTTACAATTGATTGGAGCTGACCTTACTATAACTATATAGGGGTTATTATAGATGTGGGAGTAATGGACTCACCGATGGTGGTGATGACCGTGAGGCTGTAGAGAAACGCCCCTGAGAAGGACCACCTGGTGCTGTTGAGGTCCCTGCCGGAGTAACCGCTCTTGACGGCCTCTATGAGCGACTTCTGGAACTCCTTGATCTCCTCCTCGATCTGCTGCGTCCAGTTGTCCTGGTGGAAGACGTTCAGTTTGTCCGTGATGACCCACATGCGTTTCACCATCTCCACCCTGTTGTTGGTCACGTTCCTGGCCAACTCCTGCTCGTGTTCCGACTTCGACTCCACCTCCTTGAACACCAGGGCACCCATCACCGAGTATCCCACCACCAGGGCGCAAAGTCCCACGTGAGAGAACATGAAGGCGACGAACTTCCGGCAACATGCCTTGCACCTGCCACCGGCCGTCGCTTTCTTCGCTTGCTGGTACCGGAAGTTGCTTCTCCGAGACGACCTCTTCCTCTCCAACGTCATCTTCCAGCTCTTGTATACCTCTGGCAGGCTAAACGCGTAGCAACGAACGCACCGCCACCTCTCGTCCAAGTGCACAACCAAATCACCGCTTCATCATTTTCCTCCGTCCCAAATCCTCTTTCTTCTTCTTGTTCTTCAACTGCCACCTATAAGTACACATGTAAGAGTAACCCAATATTAAACCTGTTGTTCTAATGCGCGTCGGCCGCCATATTGAGCGTCAAATACACAAGAGCCCCGCCCACATCCAATCAAACAAAACATCCAGCTTTATGCATATAAACAACAAACCACCCACATGTTCCAGGACATCTTTGAACAGTAGTAACCTTTCAGCAAACCGCATCTGGGTTTTCAACAAACCTTGTGGACAAGTGCCAATTTGCCAACATGGCCGACAATAGTCTGCTTCATCCGTCAAAAATCAAGACCTTGATGCTACTGAGTTTGTTTGGGAGAATTCAGTTCAACAATTTCTTTTTACATTATTTGTCCCTTACAGTTCTTGGTTCAAGCAATGATTGGTTCAAGGTAGATAGATATATATATATATGGAGGAAATGTGGGAAGTATGGCACGCCATCGCTGTCGCAACTGAATGGGATGTGTGCACGGATTTTATTTGCACTACACCAACCAATTACCTAGTTTGACTGTGAAAATAATGAGATCGGTCACGAAGTAATAAAACCCACGTATGGCACGCCAACGACGCACTATTGTTACCCCGCAATTTTACAAATAATTGATTAGTTACTCTGCATACATGTTCTTTACATATACCTCGTTTATTATATATACCAACATTGGCTATAATAAACATCAAAATCACAATAAAATTGTCCGAATTTGACATTTTTAAGCAAATTTAGAATTAAGATGATAAAGAGTAAATTCGTTAATTCTTAGTTAATTTAACCGCAAATTCTTAGCTCTCTCTAATTCATGGAAATCAAAGTAAAGATTTACGTAGGATATAAAGCTACATTTTGCTCTAATATTGGAAACCACTCAGACATGCAGCAGTTCCTCCGCAACTATAGCGCCACCCGTGTCGCTTACCGCAACCGAAAGCTTTAACTTCTCGAAATAGGCCTAAAACACAACAGTAATTACAGGAAAGAGCGACACAACAACTGCATTGTGCGATTGAAGTTGCCAGGGAACCTCCCAACACATGTACCATCCGCTAATTAATTAATTAACCTGTGTACGTTACATGGAGATCATCATCGTTGGCGTTCTGTAGCATAGTCCGGTCAACGAAAGAACTCTGACGTCACAGCGCGGGCCATTCCCATTATCACGGCTGGGGATATTTAAAGAAAACCATCGTTTCCCTATCCTCAAGCGCGATACTCGTTCCCCCTCGTCTCGCAATCGACTTCCCGCCGCTGACGTCACCGTTCTTCTTTCGTTACACCCACCATACAGTTAATTCAACTTTGGTTTTTGTCCTCTTCGCGAGTCGCAAGGGTCACTCAAAGATTTCCATGGACCACCACATCCACGAGATGAATGAAATTGAATGCTGGGGGAGGGGGTGTGCAAGATTCTCGGGACACTAACCATGATGTATGTTGTGCACTTCCGGTTGGCGGGAAAGAGATTGGTTTGGGCTCAGAGTGGTTTGAGGGTAAAGAAAAGGGGGGTGGAGGAGGGGTGTTGCGACACCGACCATGCATTAAGTTGATATGGGGGTTATGCAAGTCTAGTGTACCGGCCAACAAACACACATTTCCTCTTCCGTTGCCAGCCAATGGAATGGAGTTTCGTTTGACTCGAACCTCTTTTCTAACATGCTGCGGTTATAAATATCCGACTGACTTGGAACAAAAAAGCCGGACTTCACGCATAACTGGTGCTGCCGCCTGGTGGCCAACCCAACGAACAAATAAAGTAAACCGAATTGGCAACAAAATCTAGTTTCCCCGTTTGATGCACTCGCAAATCGATTTTAAAATTTAACCTACCCAGCATAAAAACAAGTTTAAGAATCCCCATTACTCAAGTGTCTGTAATCTCTATTTCCTCAAAAGTGTAATTACGTTACATAGAAGCAAAATAAAAGAGGAACACAGAAATCAATATACGAAATTATGTAAAGTGTCAAAAATTATACTGTCATTTTCCAAGGTTAAGAAAAACTTCAGGGAATGTTAAAGGACAACAAAAACCCCAGTAAAAACCCCAGTATATTTCCAGGGTTTCCAGTATCAGTGACACCCTGTTATAAGTGGATGGAATGAAACCCCCCATTGGGAAATAATGGAACGTTCCTACATGATATAATCTGACATGATGTCAACAGTGTATAATAGCCACAAAGTCTTGCATTTTATGACTTTTTTCCCCTCTATTTGACAACGTTACAGAAATAAAGTTGGTTTTGACGACAGGTCCACTTGGAACCGGTCCAACATAGGCAGGTCACTGAAATTATTACACTGTACTTACACAAAGTACTGCAAAATAATTACCTTTCAAATTCTTGCATGTCACCACTATTTTGTAATGTACAGCGTTTTAAATATTGATTGCACCACCGAGCTTATACATTTCGCAATGTGCTGAACCTTGAACCAGGCTGAACTTTGGGCTAAGGTTGAACTTTGAACATATTATATACAACATGACCCGATTCAATAATTTCGCAATTGAATTTCGAGGATGCTGGTCTAGTTGCGAAATCGTATTTTTTACCACTGGAATGTTTCCTATCCTACAGGAGTATTAAATATTTCTTTATAAAGAAAAACGTACATTTTTGGTCCCCAAGATGGCGGCCGATCTGAATCTCACCTTATTGCGTAACTACGTGTAACCCATGAAGAAAATTATTGCCTCCAATAAAACGGTGCATAAAACTGTTCAAAATAAACACCAGTGGCAACATTTTCATGCAGGAACACTCCACATTTCTTTTTTTTTTTAAACAGAAACGTAATGTACGTAATAGCGAGAACAACCGCAATTCGAATTTCGGTAAAACGAGCACCTGCACGTTCTAAAATTCGAACTTGCAACGCAATATGGCGGTCAAAAATAAACGAAAACCAAGAATAAACATTATTAAGGCAAAAACTATCAACGTCCCGTTTCCCATACGTGTAACAACCAATTTCGGGGACGCTTTGGATGGAAGATGGCCATTGTTTTTCGCGTAATCTGTATTTTTAAGGTGAAATAAAAAAAAATAGGCGCCAACAACCTTTTCCATCGCAAGCGTGTATCCATGCGCCTTCAACATCATTGGCGACATCTCGTCGCGTGATTAATTGCTGCGAATATATCTCCGGTACGTACCTAAAAATAGCTGTTCGCGATCAGGATGATGAAGAGCAGTGGATGTGGCTTCGATTTTGTGCGCGAACGACGCCGCTTGATTTCGATGGCGGCAAAACACGCTGAAAATCCTTTGAATAAAATTCTTGTCTCGCGCCTCCACCGCAACAACAACCTTATCCTTCCGCATCCAGTCTCCTTCTTCTCGACCCCAATATTCGTCGTCATCGACTGGGCCAACGACCATCGCCGGATGGATGCGAGAGATGAGATCCGGACCTCATTACCGACCGAATCACTCCCGTTCCGAAACCAGATTAACAGGAGACGAAGGAGACGACGACGTTCACCAGTCGACGACTGCGCGCCAAATGAACGTCTGGCGCCAAGATGCGCTGTGGTTGGCGATTCGACCGCATGGCGGCGCGTTTCGCGCCGTATCGCAACCATCTATCTGATCTGTCCGCCAATCGAACGGCGGTCGTTTCGGTTTGTTTAAAAAGAAAATAAATGGTATAATAATAACGTGACACGCGTTTACGACATAAAAAGAACCGATTTGCTTTATCAAAAAACCTGATAAAGTAGCCGGAAAGGGGACACGTTAGAAATTAAGGGGATAAAAAAAAAGACTAATGAAGGATGATAACCCACTCTGGGCAGAAATCGAGCAAATCACTGGGGCTTGACGCAATACGACTTCGCCACTGCTGCCACCTGGTGGCGTAATGACTTAATTGAAGCACAACCTCGAATAAAGATTCAACTGCAACGTCCCCAAATAGTTTCTATAATATTATTTATAGACTGCGTTGAAAGAAACCGTTGACACTTTATCTGCTCAACATTACAATTGTTGAATTTTCAAACGCTAAGCTGTATATATAAAATAAGCCTACTTGAAAAATTCTTCTTTGAGTGAATACAGCTCAAACAATATTGTTGCTTGCTGGAGTGTAAAAGAATGAAGCATGGGAGTGTGCCATTTTTCTTCTCTATTTTGCTGACGGGGTCTTACCGGTATTATCATAATCCCCAGCAACGAACCGAAAATGCACACCTCCTGTTCCCGTGCAAATTGGATCTCACAGCGCAGCGCCCTCTGGTGGGATAACAATAATGCTGCACAATTGCAATTACCGGCTTTCTATATCGCTCCAATAGACCGGTAATTCTAAACCAATTCATAGAAATGCTTAATCTACGAAACAGCTTCATCCCGTGCAGCATTATTGCAGAGAAAATACCTTTTTTTTAGCCAAGTTTTAAAAATGGATGCCATCGTAATAAATTAAAGATGCTCTGGCAGCAGCCATGTTTGTAATCTTGCGTCTCCTGAAATGAAAATAACACTCTATAAATAATAAATACTATCACTATTGAGAACGCTGCATCGGGGATTTTATTTTGTAAATAACACATATTGTCGTCAAATTACTATTCGAGTCGTTTTTCGAGGCTGCGTTTCAATTAAATATAATAAAAGTAAATGAGACATTTTCAACCTCGAATATAATTTGTAAGTTGAACCCGTTATTTGCTAATTCCACTCCGGTGGGGCAATTATGGTTTGAGAAATAAATGTTCATTAAGGTAAAATACAAATGTGTAAACAACGGGAGATTTGAGTGTTTTTTTGTGTGTCTTAATTTACAAGGTTATATCAGAAAAGACATCGTGTGGCAGGAACATGTAGTTCGTCTTAAGACTTGCATAATTTAAATGTACCCATTTCTGTCATAATTCCTTCGTAAATAATTGAGAAGATAGCTGGGAGAGAACTAATTAATTCGTCGGAAGAATCCTTCTCAAATTGGATTACTCTCAGTTTTTCACAATTATTAGCCTCGTTTCACCCTCCTTATACACACTATATTTGAGCCGCCATCTTTGAAAATTCATCTTCCGTCTTCGGGCCAAATCGATTTTCCACATTGCACATCACTTTCAACAAGCAAACACGTACAATCGCCATTTTTCTCTTGTTTTTCCCACCGCCTAATTCATAAGAATTATTACAAATGAAGACAATGCCACTCAATCATGTGGAGAGCGCCCCCTGTCGGAATTTTACACGCTACATCTCCATAAACATTTGCGCGCACATAATGCAAATATACACTGCTAAATTCAGCAGAAAAACAAAACTTCAATCATATTAAGCAATTTGTATAAAAAATTTACCAAATACGATCAGACTATAAAACCACTGCAGGAACTTCCCCTACATTCAACTTAGAATTACAAGTTCAAATTGTTGAACGAAAATCAGCAAATTTACTTTTATGCATAATGCCAATGCATATAGAAAACAAGTTGGAAAACTAAATTTCCCTTAGAGTCAACTATCTATTCTATTAAGATACAAATTCCACGATTGCGGTCAACTTCCCATGCAGCAAAGCTTTAATTAAACTTCACTGCATTTTGGGGGAATTTATTTTTATTCACCAATAGCAAGCCAATAGTATTTTGTAAATATAGATAGTACTAACTACCTTGGATAGTACTATAGTCTATTAACATACATCTTTATAGGTGAATGTTAACGCCTTTCTATGAAGGAACCAATGAACAAACAGCTGCGGCTAAACACACCTATTGGCATGTTTCCACGATGGGCGTGGCCTGCAGCCATTGGTTCACTCCAAGAAGGGCGTTAACATTCAACTGTAAAGATTGCTGTGAATAGAGTATATCCATAACTTTGGTAGTTTTTCAATATACTGCAATCTTATTTCATTGGTTATACGTAACTTATTTTAGCCAAAATGTTGTTGATCGGTTTTCGAGGGTGTGCTTCAATTATACTCTATAAACGTTCAAATATGAATTTACATTAAATAGGCTATATAGGTTAAGTGGAAAACGTTAAACCTACTCTTTTCAGATATAATTAAGCTTTGGAAAGAAATAAAAATGAGAACCTCTATTACGTTAAATTTACTCGCAGCGTCCGTTGAGCCAAACACGCATCTCAAACCTTTTCGTCCTTTATTAATATACATCATGTGCTTGCATGTGTACGAAATTGAGCTTATATCTGTTGAAATTAGCTTTATTTTGTCAGGTATACGTGGGTGGACATTGGTTGCTGGGCAACTGCATCCACTCCACGCACTCTCTTCACGGCTTCTCTCACTTTGTCATTTTTGGCCCGCTGCTCCGCTTACAAATTCTCCAAATGACCATATCCTCGTGACTGAGTGCATGAAGTGAGTGGCCATCTTGATAATGCCCAAACCCCCGGTAAAAGAAGTGTTGGGATTTATTTTGGCCGCAACAACGAATCCCAATTACCGGCAACCGGTAACCTCCTCTATCAACGCCAACTCGAGCGCAGTCTAATTTTATTGCCTCCATTTCCATCCCTATACCTCTTATTTTTCTATGAGCATCTTGTTTGTTGCCATCAAAACCGAGGTGTGTAAAAAAAATAGGGGATCGATTCGCTCGTCAAACCCCTCGTCACGAAGAAACCTTACAAAATGTAATCGCATGTTGAAGATGTTGCCGTGACGAGATAGCAACACCATCACATGTACATATGCAACCCAGAAAACGACCCTAGTGACACGGCATAGGGAAAAATAAAGTAAAAAATAATAAAAAATTACATGGCACTCATGTGTAATGTCAGCTGAGCCGCGTTGCCATTGGTTCGTCTCACTATGACGTCACTCACGCAAAGCATTCTGGAACGTCAAGTCTAATAATTCATTTTAACCTTGTTTTAACCCTCGCCGCTAAATAACCAGTGTTTCAGCTGTATAAACACAAAGTAATGCCCCCAAAACGCCTCTACTGGAACACCTTTTCAGTGTCAGTGTTACAACATACAATATTATACAGGGTCGTTCAGAAATAGTTGAACATTTTCAAAATGAAAGTCAAATTGTAAAGCGCTGATATTTTTACAACGTAGAGCCACATGTTGGTATTTAAATATCCAGGAGGCATGCAGAACTATTGCAGTCATTCCTAATGGGTGTATAAACATCCTAAATTGGATAGCCTATACAAATTAATTGGGACGGTACAGTATAATGTAAACCGAAACGAAAATTAGGTCATTGTAAGTTAGGTGTAAATTAAGTGTATATGGTAATTGAGGTGTTTACTAAGCGTTTTCACACCGTTGGCTCTGTGGGCGTGGTCAAGTGCTGTCATACATGTATCTGCGGATACCCACTAATATATATTTTTGTTAGAGATGAGGAGGTGGTGCATGGTGGGGCTTCCGGCGCCATTTTGAGCTCAGCAAAAAGCAAACATTAAGCGGCGCGTATATTTTATTAGCTTTCTTCCATCTCAATCCTCTTAAGTCTCTCTCTCCAGATCCGTAACATCATCAGTGATTAGAAGAGGAAGAGAGAGAGAAAGAGTGAAAAAGAGTGAAAAAAGGGGAGGAAAAAGACGCGGAGGGATTGGGATCGAAATGCGAAGTGCCACCATTTGCGGTCTCCTGAAACGAGACAAGAGACGGGTAAACGGCGTGTATGGACTGCTGGAAATCAATAAGTCCGACTACAGATCCCAATCCATAGGGCCGTGAAAAGGTAATAACGACCTAAGTCGGCCTACAAGCCTATACAACCATACTTGGCGTAATGCTCTTTGCGCGCTGCCCAGTGTCCACCTTCATGTCCCCCAAAAATTTCCTTTTTGGTGTTTCGTTTGGGAGAATTGTACTGTTAAACATGGAAGAGCCGGAAATTTGGAAACCATCCCGTATACTATAACCTCTTTTACGTATACCACGTGGTCTACGTATTGGGTATTGGAGAATCTACCAAAGACAGGTTTGTTTTACTGCAGTACTTATTGTACACACCTAGCTGGTTCACAGTTGTAAAATGGCTAATTCATCTGCATGGAAATTGTTGCATTGGTAGATGCAGTAACCAATGATTAAGAAGCCACGCCCTTTGTAGCACTCTCCAAGGTTGTGGAGGAAATTCGTCACCCATCTGAACCAATATGCAACTATTTCCAAGAAGATGACGTGGCCATTTTACTTTAAAGTTAACTATGAACAGACTATATAACTCGAACGCGTGCATTGAAAGGAAATTCGCTCAAGTTAAGCAGGTTTTCACTGTAATGAAATCGCGTTGTACCAACCTGTATATAGAGGAAACCGTATATAATTCCTTACGATTCCATCAGTGACAGGTTTCACTGTACCGGCCGGTGTAGTACGACTTCGACAAGTTTCCACTTGTACACATATACATTCTGTCTTTGGTAGTTCCAATTTTCCACCACGTCAAACATGTTGATTTTACGCTTTAGAGTGTCCGGCCATCAGGTGGCGCTGCTGCGTGTGGCGTTAGCGTTTGCGGTCGGTTTGTTTGTAGGCGTCGGCCCCGCCCCCTAGCGGCCATAAGCACGCCACGATGGGCACGTTCAGTGAAATCCCATTTCTGTTTTCAGGTTCGGTGCGTTTAATTCAATGTTGCCGGCGCCGAGGACTTGGTTGGGGTGAGCGACAAAAACCAGAGATGGGATGGCCAAAAAACGAAGAAAGGAGTAGGAGGAACAAAAAAAAAATACGACTTGATCCGTACAAAATACGACGTGAAAAGAAGAGATGAAGAAGGGCCTTGTATGCGACAAGAGCGAAAATGTACAGCACAGGGATATGGGATAGATAGATAAAGACGGCAGCAACAGCTGTTCAAAATGGCCACAATGCAACCAAAAAACATCAAACTTCCCCCGTCTTTATGCTTACCTATGCACATTAGCCTTGATCCTCCAATGCGTAAACGTATCTAGCGGTAACCACTTCCACAAACATCTTCCACGTAAAAGTTCACCTTACAAGTTGCCACCACCAACGTTCGGCATCAAATACGATGTAGAGTTTCCATAGTGCGTACAAGGCAAACGAGTGCGTGACGTCATCATTGGTGGGTGGAGCATTACCACTGCTTCCTTTGTTTCGCGTCATCAAGCAACGCTCCGATTGGCAACTGCGGTGACGCCCTACGTGACGTCACGCACTCCATTCGCTTGCACACACTATTGTGAAATAAATAACCGGTTTACATACTGATACAGTTGAAACCGCTTATGGTCAACTCGAATAGTCCACCCATATTTAGTTTATTGTAAGCGCACTAATGCTACAACAAACTTTGTACAAAAAGTTGACTATCAGAATCCAGAAATAAATTCGCTCAAGTTGCCTGGTTATGTTTAAAGCAGTTTCCTGTAATAAAACTGCGACAGAGCCACAAACATTACAGGGATAACCCAATTAAATGTGGAATTGTTGACTATAGCAGATTCTGAAACTCAATTTTTGCCCAAAATCTGTGTCCTGTATTAGAAGTTCCCTAAATCAGAAGTGCTTATAACCGATCTCCTGCCAGGACCATCAATCACAGCGACTGTATCAAGAATGGTGACACTAACCGAGGTGACACTAAACGGTTTCGACTGCATTTCATTTGGAATTACCAGTTAGAGGTGTTGTGAAAGGTGGAATTTGCATATGGTGGATATAATTTTGAAGTAATTTCCTCACATATGGCACGCAACGTATAAGAATGAGTGATTCTCGTGTACATTTTGTGCTGTTCAAGATTAAACGTGAATTAAATATTTATGAAACACTTCCAAGAAGGTTACATCGCATCCAGACCCATTTCTCTCCGGCAATTGCAAACGCAAGATGGTTCCCGCTTGCCGCACGAACGTGGCCAAGGCATAGAACACGTATCGTAGCTATAGCAAAAACCACAGTAAAACAAGGTGGAACGACAGAAGTGACACAGAAAGAGGAGGGGAGACATTGAACGTGAGGGTAAATTCGCAATGTCGTGCTCGTTGTTGGGGAAAAAGTGGGAGGCCGGAGCACGATGAACGAGCAGGCAACACCTTGCGCCACGCACCACTTTCCACGCCTCCCGACATCCAACCTGGCTGACGAACAGAAATGAAGGAGGAAAAAGAAAAGGAGAGTGAAAAAAGGTTGGTGAATGGATGGATGGCAAGAACATTTTTGACAGCTTCCTCTTTCGCAGCGCGCGACAACGAGAACAGACATTTGGCCCTGGTCCTCCGGAGACCCGCTGTCGTCTACCTCCGCCAAATTAGATTTCCTCTTCTCGTCACCCAATTGATTTCCGGGTCAAACATCTTCTTCCTTCATCCCTCCTCCCATACTACTACTACTTCTTCTTCCTCACACACGTATCCCTCTACCAGCTCCACGCGCAACTACGCAAATCCTTCAACCCCAATGGTGGAGAAACTGAAACCCCACCCTTTAAAAACCTCCTCCCATTGTGAAACCCAGCAATGGACTCCAGGACCAGAGTGGTGGCACCCGATGCCGGTAGGTGGAGCCCGCGCAATAGATGCTGCCATCCCCGTATCCAGGCAATGGTATCCAGGCACTTAACCCCCCCTTAACTGCCTTGGAAGGAGATAGGGAATGGGGTGTGAAGGAAGGAGTAAAAAATAAGATGGAAGGGGATGAAAAAGAAGATAAAAGCGAATCCTTTTTACAATAAAACCGCAACTATTCGTCGTCGTCTTCATCGTCTTTTATGAGACCGATGCTTCGTCCCATGCGCTTTACCTTGGCCGTTATCTGCCCTTGGGAAATGCTAAAAGCCATTGCCAGCAGCGCCATACCGAACAGCAGGTACACAGCACACAGTGCGAATTTCATCTGAGGTTCCTTAGCGTTGATGGACTTGCCTGGCACCAGGTCCCCGAACCCAATCGTGGTCAGAGTTATGAAACAGAAGTAGCACGCGTCGAAGTAGGACCATTCCTCCCACAACGAGAACAAGGCAGCACCTCCGCAGATGTACCCGGTCACCAGGGCCATGCACAACCATATGGGTACAGTGACCACCGTGTGGTCCATCTCCGACACCTCCGACTCCGATTCGAAAGCGTCCGAGTCCACCACGTCCGGCAACTCCTCCCCGTCAAAGTCCATCTCCACATCCAACTGGTGGTCCTCGAACCGACTGGGACCCTTAAAATTCCTCCGGCTCTGACTGCGGTAATGGTGTCTCCTCCTGCCGCTGCTACTACGGCTGCTTCTACTGCTGCTGTGGTGGCTGCTGCGGTAGCTGCTACGGTAACTGCTCCGGTGACTGCCGGTGCGGTGAGAGTTTTGGGAAGCCCTGGGGGTGCACGGCTTTCCCGGAGTCGGTGGTAGATCCACCCTGAGGTCCTCCTTACTTTCGAGGATGTACCTGTTGAGGATGATGGGCACTCTACCGGCATCGAATCCTTCCATGGCCTCGGCGGCACTCACGTTGTACGGCAACGGTGTGCGGTTGGTGGCCGGGTACTGGGACACCGGATGAGAGGAGCTGGAGCCACCGTCCATGTCGGAAAAATGGCGTCTGGTGGAAGAACTCCTCATGGACGGGTAGCGGTGGAAGCTTCTGGCACGTTTCGCTCTCCGCTTGTCCCTCGTGCAGAAGAAGCAGCACACCTTCCAGTAGGTGAACTTGAAAGACTGGGCCAGGGCATCACCGATGTTCGACATGCAGAGGAGTAGAAGAGGGATGCCCACGATGGCGTAGGCGATGGTCACAAGCTTGCCGGAGTTGGTCTTCGGAGCGATGTTTCCGTACCCTGCGCATAGTGCAAAAAAACAAAAAAACACCACGGTCAGTCGCAACGTGCAGACCACGCTTATCCTGAGACAAAGTTACTTCCAAGTGAACCATCCTTTCGTTTTCCCACACTTGGCCCCTCCCCTCCCCACTCCAATCCCTTTATCCAATAGGTCAACGCGTCTTATGATACTATCCGATCGATGCTCTTAATCCAATTTAGTTGTCAATTAGCCAATGCAGGCGACTAATGGACGCAAATTACAAGCAGAGATTGTCACCTAAGCTAAGCCAGTAAAGCATGATCAGATCATAAACCGACAACTCAACCCATCGTTACGAATGCGGGGGATATTCGCCAACAATGTCCTTCCAGCAATATTAAGCCCCACAAGTTTCAAATCGAGACAACAATCCCCCTTCTGAAAGCCGGCAATATATTTCCCCAAATCCACATACTGTAATAATAATTAATAATGCAGCTATACTCGTGCTCAACTCAAGTACGCAATCTGTCGCGATTGGCTTACGACTGCGTGACACGCCTGTGAAGGCGGGGAATTTAACCGTAATCACGCCCACATAGCCAATAGGAAACTGGCACCATGTTCAATTTAAGAGTAGTGTAACACAGTAAGCTCCTCCCATTCCCAATATGGAGGGTGTAACGAGGAAAATTCTGCGTACTGATTGGCAGAAAACAAGTTTTCCTCGATAAGGACGCCATTTGTCACGCGTTTTTTTAGCCAATGACAGGGCGCTGAAATCGGTCAAATGGATGGGGTTTGTATATACTAGCCAATCGGGATTTTTGTCAGATTGAATCGAAACAGACTATAGTCGTTTTCCGCCAAGGGTCATCATCGCGATACGTAGCTTACGCACGACCCCTTTATATGAACCGCGCAACTCTTAATCATGTTAGTAGTTTATCCTACAAGTTAACCAAGCATATTCTAACACCTTATACATGCACATTTCACGTGGTTTTAGAGAAAAGGGTTGGTTGACTGGGCTTGGATTAAATGCGACGTACGGGCCGCGAAGGCAGCAGCAGCTCTCGGCATCTGATAGATGATTTCCCAGAGTATACACAATCACTTTAATTGCTAATTAATCCGTTTTTAAGTGCGACGACAGCAGCGGGAATTGTTCGTTTTTCTCAGCCAATTTACGAATGAATCCATTTGAGATGCGAGAATCTGGTGCGAAACGACAGCCAAGATGATGCAGCTTCGCGCAATCGCTTCATCTTTACGGCAATCGCAGCTAGGCTTTTGTTTCTGCTCAACAGTTGCCTTTTCCTTTTTCACTTAATCGATTCTTCGAGCCAAACCAGCACCGAGGAGCACCACTTTAATTACTAGTTCAAATTACGCCATATTTGACATCCATTTTACGGAATCGATGGAGACGCGCGACCGGCTTCTCGCAACGACACCCAATATCTTCAATTCCCCAACAATATCGACTGATGCATCCAGTTATTTCAAAATCTCCAACAAAATTCAAACAGCAGACCATTTTAAGTTGGGCTTTGCAATATTCTGCAATGGAAATTGAAACGCAAGTCGTTTGTGAATTTGGATTAGACATTTGCCCTTGTGTCTCACAGATGAGATTGGCTGGCAGTGTCTTTATTGTAAACAAAACCTTTTATGTCCTTTGGTTTTAGTGTGTACTGTTCAATTGGTTTCATATTATCTCATGCAAACCCAATTGAAATGTTCCGCAAAGCAGCTGGTGTGTGCATGCGTAAAGCAGTGTGTAAAGTGACATAGTATATTTTTTGCCACCAGGTGGGGTATACATATATTATGTAAAATTTTGTATGTTTAGATGAATAGCACGTGTAGGCCTATACTTATTGCAGAGTCCCAAAGGTGACATCTTATCGAGATATAGTAATAGAAGAAAATTGGAAGAAGGGAATCTGGAAGTCTGTTTCCCCACCAGTTTGTTGACTTGGTCAACAAATGAGGGCGCTTCCAACAGGGTAAACTCAAACATGGCGAACCAAGCGGAAAAACCAATGACATTTATATTTCCCCCGAAACAAAATCGGCTGACACTATATTTGCAGCAAAGATCAATAGTATACAGGGTTTCTGCACTTTTGGAAAGAATTCAGGCGCATGCAGCATCGAAAAACGATTCAACTACGGCTTGGCTTTTCTGAGGAAAATAAATATAAAACTGGATAATACAGAAAATATAAGAAAAATGTACTATATTTTTCGTTATTCCTTGAAAAGATGCTCATGTTAAGGATACCATATCTTTAAATATGTTCTACTATACCCAGTTTATCAATAGCAACATCCATAAAACGAAGACGTTTTCAAATTCTCTCTTATTTCTGCAGATGCGATGCGATTATCTGATGCGTACGTCGTAAAACGGCCGCCATCTTGGAAATGGAACGCGAGCAAAAACACGTACTAAGCGACAAATTACCGCTGTTGGTAAATAAAATGGAAGCGAATCTGTTCCGCCCGTTAAATTATTCGAGCGAAATTGAGCTTGACCACGCAACGGAACTCGTTTTTATCACCGCTATCATTGCAGTTTTACGTTTTGTCGAGAGACGAAGAACGCGCGGTACTCGACCGCCATTTTGCATCGAATTTTTTCAGCACTCGTTTTGAATACGTAATCTTGCGATATAAAACTTAAACCCGCTACGAAAACTTGCCTCTCTCATCACACCCTCACACGCAGTCAATCTGCAGGGGCTTTTCGGTATTCAATTGCCGAGAATAGTGCCACAAAGGGACACATATAATGCACGATTAATCAATCGTTACAACAGCATAATCGAACATTCGTAAACTGGCAAATTCTCACCTCCACGTCCAGGTGGCGCTGCGATACAAATATAAATACGCCTCTGCACTAACAAATTCGGTGATGAAATATCCATCATTGGCACAAGTATTCGTCAATTAATACTGCCTAGCATGAGTTATTACACTTTTTATATAAATTTCAACAATAAACGGCTTGGTTTTTTTAAATATAGCCTACCCTACGTACTCTTATATATTCTGAAATTTTTTGTGGGGGATGAGAAAACTTGCTTGCATGTTGCAATCGATCACTTGTGCAGCTCTTATAAAACTACCCGAAGCGTTATAAATCTATGCAAATTATTTGGGAGGAATAAAAAGGAAAAAGAAAAGATGAAAATGCCTTTCTGTTCGAATTAAACAACAACAGATGGAGATTTTCGCACGCTATAATCTGGCAAACTTGATTTACTGCAACATTTCATATCACTAATCATCCAATATTCACGAAAAACTTGAGCAATAATTTTTAATCCAGTCTGCGTTTCTCGCTGCCGACACCAGGTGGCGTGTCAAATCTCACAAAGAATCAGAGGGAAAATTACGTTTTGATTTTCTATTCACCTTCATTTACCTCAACTTCCTCGATTTATCCTCGCTTTAAACATATCCGTAGGCGCGTCAACCGGAAGTTGGAATTACTTCCGGTTGTTGCGCAATCATTTCCTCGGTTGATTTTTTTAAAACAAAAATTCGTAATATTCCTAATTCAATTCTGAACAAAGATATGGAAATAAATTTTGATTTGAACCGGATAACACCTTAAAATAATTTACTATAAATGTATCTGAAAATCAGGAAAGTATATGCTAACCTGATGAGTTACTGCCATTCATTTATCATGGAATTATGCAAATAAAGTTGATTTACTTCTTTTCATTATTTTAATTTCTCTAGCGCGAGTGTATTAAAATGAAAATGTGCACTTTCTGCGAATTATCCATAAAAATGTTCTTAATTTCGACGTTTTTTTTATGCATGAAACACAAGGCAAAAAGTTGCACTGAATAAAAGTCAGATATGTCATATATGAAAAACGTTGTTCGCAGTTTTTGGCAGAGCTGTGAGAAGAAGAAAAAAAAAGGATCTGTCCTAAAAGCAGCCTATAAATTATGTCAAGTTATTTTAGCCCTGATTTTTCAACCTCCCACTCTTAAAGTCACAAAAACTGAAGCAACTGTATTTCCTCCCTCCTGTTTTAATAGCTCCAGCTTAGTCCACATTTACTTTTACGACTACTTTTTTCTCGAAATATAATCCCAGTTGCACACTTTTCCAACTCTCTTGGTATATACGCTACGATATTTCACATAAAATCCAATAATTTAAGGTAAACCAATTGCATAGGGTTAGCTTAGTGCACACATATTATGGATTATTATTTAATATTGGAATGTGCACTAAACCACTTTTCATAATTGTATTTAAATGAAAAATAATAACTGTAAACCTATTTGTATCAAACAGGATTTATTTACAGTATAAAACCTGTCTAAAATGATACTGTCTAAAGTCCTGCAGACTTTTGCATAATTTTCCTGCAAGACAAAACAAGCTCCTGCAGTATCACTTTAGACAGGTTTACTGTACTGCGTGAAATGACATTTCGTTCTATTCGACTCGGCTGCGCCCTCTTGCGATAAACCTGGAAACTAATCTGCCTAATCCCAAGCTAATCCACTGCCTAATCTAATAAAGGCACAACGTGCTCTCCACATAATTTTAAGATACGTGACATCAACTGGAAATAGAGTTCGAAGTGGACAAAAAATTAGGAAGAAAATAAAAATAAAAATTTGGTAAAATACGACATGATTTTTGGATGGCCCCTTGCTCAAATTTGTAATGGAAATAAATAAAATGCGTAACTTACCTATGGTCGTGATGACTATGATGGAGTAGAGCAAAGACCCCGCAAACGACCACATGACCTCTTCCTCCTTCAGGCTTTCAAATCCCTTTTCGCGCACCGCCTTGATGACATCGTCCTCGAACTTGTTCATCTTGGCCGTCACGTCGCTCGTCCAGTTCTCATAGTGAAGCACCGAGTAATTGTGCACAATGCCTTTCCACAGGTTGTCCACCAGATTCGCCACCGTCTTGCTCATGTTGGCCTTCACCAGTTTCTCGTTGCTCTCTTCGAGGGCCTGGAAGGTGAAGGCCCCCATCACCGTGTAGCCCACCACTAGACTCACGAGGCCGATGTGAGAGAAGATGAAGGCCACAGTGGTCCTCACGTACAGCACGCACTTGGCGCACCTGGTGCCCATCTCACCCATGGTCCTCTGATCTCTCTCTTCGGCTACCACCATCCGCTGCCGGAGAAAAGATGCGAAAGCCAAAGCTGCGGCGCCAGACTTGCATCTCTAACATCCCTATTTTTAAACAATAATGCGTTGCGACAGATGAGCCGAGGCTAGGCGGCCAGCTATTTCCGACTAAAGTTAATCTTAGATCTCATCCCAAACCTTTTCTTCTAGTTTCCCTCTTTGCTTTTCTTCCAACGCGCAACACCAATCCTCCCGCTTCCTTCCGCAAGCCGCTTGATTCCGCAGACATCCCAGCATCCAATCTCTTTACCTCCATCGTTGTTTATTATTTGTTGCCCTAAAATAAAATACAAAAAAATTTAGTCTCTGGAATTCACCACCAGTATGGCGCCACTGTCACGTTTATCCCATACAGATTCCCAAATGAAGTGCTGAGCTTGATGTTGTAACGTACAGCCACTTCCCATTATTCGTTATAACACCGTAAACCGCGTAAACCAACGTATAATATCAAGAGTGGATGATATGAAACAAGAAAACTGCTGTTGCCAGAAACAACCACCAGTAGGGCGCCACTGAAACTTGCCTGTAAAATTTTCATATATATGGTCGTTTAAAATTTGACTTCATTTTGAGTTATTCACAGCACCATTTACTTTTAAAATCCTCTACTGTGGTTTCAATGAAAGATTGATCCAGGAGGGTGGAGTCATGTCCAGGCCGACCCATTTCAAAGGGGTGCACAGTTACAGGTGTGCAGGTGATGACTGGTAATGTCAACCATGCACCCCTTTGAAATGGGCCGGC
>JAQFZQ010001291.1:0-20687 GCA_034696005.1 Glomeris marginata | reverse complement strand
GTGGATGCAAGAAAAGTGAAGGTTTAGCAGTGAAGGTTTAGCCATGCAAAACGATGATTCATTGTGGTCCAATCTGCTCTAAACCAGCCTGTTCTGATAGGAAAAATCCTCAGGATTCCGAATCTGTCATCGTAATCGACCCAGCTATCACGGTTTAGGATATATTCGACTTTTAGTGGAGGCATTCAAAGTGAAACTTGATTTCGCTTACCTATCATTGTTTAGGCGGGGAAAAAAGGTCATGGGAGTGCCCTAATCTGCATAAACCCGACACAGTCTTATTATTGGAAAAATCCTCAGGATTCCGAATCTGTCATCGGAATCGACTCACAGGGTGTCTACTTTCATGGAAATCCTGGATTTCCCGGAGAAGTCATTGAAACCGAACATGGTCATGGAAGTCATGGAAAAGTCATGGATTTTTTTTTAATTTTGGGATAGGTATAATTTGTATAAAATTGTATATTTAGTGGTAAATGTAGAGAAATGAATGCATAATCATCAGTAACTTGAATTGCAGAGCACTTTGTTCACATCACTGTGATTACCCAGGTGCAACTGGTTTCCTATAGGTATATTGGAAATGAATATAAGCTGAGACAATACTATATTATTTCATGTATTACGTAAAGTCACACAAAGAATTTTCCAAATAAGGTAAAAACAAAAAAGTAAAATCAGGGTGATCATACTGTACGTAAACAGGAAAAGCAGCAGAAACAATTTTCTTTCTTCATCAAAATACGTCTCTACGTACATAACACATTAAAATATACAATAATTTCATGACTTCAATATCATATATCATTGCCAATTGCAAGTGTCCAATTTTTTGTTTGACAATTCAGGTTTATGTCTAAACATGACAAAACTTTAAAACTATTTGCTTTATACTTGCAGTATTAAAATAAAACATTCAAGAATTTGACACATAGTGTGCCGAATGTTCAGTCATTTAAAAGAATAATGCTAAAAAAGTAGCCTAAATAAGAAAGACAAAAATTAAAAATAAAAAAAAACAGCATTGGGTATATTATAAATTCGTTGTCATGACACGTAAATACTATTGCATAATAGACGACACAAATAACACTAAGTATTACCACTTGGTATTACGGTATTCTCAATTAAGATTCTTAAACGACATAACGCGTAATATGTACAATGTATGGATAACACAAAAACCTGACGCTACACAGCGTCAATAACGACAAATTAACGACAGAACATAAATTACATTTTGTACTTGACAACACGCTGGTGTCCATCAATTATTCCTCAAACTGTGGCAATGTTAGTTGGCTTTTGTCATCGGTTCCTACCGTGACAACTTCAATGACAATCCCCCCAGGCCCTGTACTCTATTAGTGTGAGAAAAATCTCGGTAAGGCACATAACAAACGATGCAGGAACTTCTCAAGACTAGTGTACAGCATCGGAAAACTGAAATGTTCACAGAATCATATCTTGATCCTGTCTTCGAGTTTCTTCCTGTTTGTCAACCAGCATTTTCACATTGATGCTAACATTGTTGTTTCGAGGTGTCTATTCTCCCAACAACTCCGAACACAACTCAATGAGAGCATTGCTGATGGACATCCTCCAAGGATCAGATTTGGTCCAAGTGTGCTGGTATTTGAGAATCTCCGCTTGATGGTGGCGTATCCAGTACAGGGATAGAAAGGTCCAAATATTCCTGGATAAATATGAACATTTGTTATAATTTAGTAGCACAAAACATCCTAGACGAACAATTTCTGCTGAATTCTGCACGTTATTTATTAAAGGTGAACTGACAAGGTTTTGTAACATACCCTGAAAAAACTAGCATTTGATTACCACTCATTTAGGAACATTGTCTGAAAATTTGAGGCCATTTGAAGCATTATTGCCACAATTATGAATGATTTAGTTTCATAGCTGTGGAGTTTACGGAGTAGTATACTGTGAGATATGTACACTGGACCGCCATTGATAAGCTCTGCCATTGGCTGAAATTCCAGAGGCGCTTAGCCTCATTGGCTGAAAATTCAAATTTTGCCAAAACAGGACACTGTGACACCAGCGCGGTGACACCGTCCTTCCATGACGCCCTCTTTAACTACTCGTAACTTTTTGTAACAATTTTTTTTTTAAGTTTTGTTTGCGCCAATCGTTTTATTTGTATCAATTCTATAGAATTACACACTTTCCAGGGTATGTTACAAAACCTTGTCAGTTCACCTTTAAATTTTACAAAGGTGGAAATACAAATAAAATATTGCTGAAACCAGGGAATATTATGATTGCATAATAACACATAGGTCTTTTCAGTCATAATAACAGCATTTTTACTTACTTCATTCGATGTTTGGGTTAAAATTCTGTCCAGATCCTCAACAAGCTCACTGAATGTCGGTCTTTGATTCGGATTATTTTGCCAGCAGTCTCGCATCAGCAAATAACTGTATAATAAGCAAACATGCAGCTCATTAACACACACTGTTCATTATTCGCTTTAATTAACATTTTCTCACATGTCGAGGGGGCAATTAGGAGGTTTTTCCATCCGGTGGCCTTGTTTAAGAAGATGGAAGATCTCTTGGATGGGAACTGAAGGGTACGGCGTCCCTCCCAAGGTCATGATTTCCCACAAAAGAATTCCGTAAGACCACCTGTTCCAACATGGATATATCATTTCACCTTTTGTTAAGTCACTGTTTTGTGAGCAAACACAGCATAGTAGTTGTACAACTTACACGTCACTCTGAGATGTGTAGATCCTGTCGAAAAGAGCCTCCAATGCCATCCACTTTACAGGAAGGCGGCCCTGAAACGACACCAACATAAACAATTTGCACTGCACCATTCGTAAAGTTAGCAAACAAATTGTATCCTACATCTGTCGTCTTCTTGTAGTAATCTATGTTTTGCACATCCCTTGCAAGGCCAAAGTCAGCGATTTTTAACGCACGGTCTTTACCAACCAACACGTTACGTGCTGCAAGATCACGGTGAATACACTGCAAGTGTAGAATGATAATTAAGATCAAGACATGAAGGAGCCTCTAAATGAGCTCATAACTTCTATATATACTACAAATATATTAACCCTTTTAGAAGCTAAGTACTCCATTCCTCGAGCGATTTGTAATGCGAACGACACCAGGTCTTGATGTGTGAGGGTTTTAGGTTTGAAGTCCTCTCCAATAGCCCTTTCATATCCCGAACATGGTCTGTGCATTCGTAAATAATCCCTGAGGTTTCCATTTGGCGCGTACTCGACTATTACAAACAATGGACCTAAATGAGGAAAAAAAAAACGATACAAATGAAGAATGTGTAACCAAATCTGAGTGTAAAAAAGGAATATTGCTTTGTCAATTGAGGAATTACCATCCTGAGTGCAGCAACCAAGCAGATTTATGATGTACGTGTTTTTGCCTATGACTTTCATGAGTTCCATTTCCGACACAAGGTCTGTCATTTCCGTGTCCGTGTGGCCATCTGCAGATTGAATTTGTTGTTAATAACACTGAAGCTTACACAAGGAACATGGCAATCTAATAACTACCTTTGAGCATTTTGACCGCAACTACTGTTGGCGTATCGCGGCCTCCCATTCCGAAAGCCTCCGCTTTGATGACCTGTCCGAAAGCTCCTTGTCCCAAAGGCTTGCCAAGAACCAATCTGTAAGGATAAAGGACAGCTTGTTAATGATATATTACAACATATAACTGGGAACTAATCTACACGATGGTCCTTACTTATCTCTGGGGAACTCCCAGCGAGGATCTAATGGCATTTCGTACTCCGACACGGTAGTCAGTTCCGATGGAAGTCGACTTCTACTGCAGTCTATCTTGACCAATGGTGCTACGGAATTGTTGGAACTATTTGACTCCTGTCTTTCGACTATAATTTTCTTCTTGTAGTTAGTGTCTTGTTTGAGGAAATCGTTTTGGCATCGGCGTCTCGCATCTCGCTGCCGTCCTCTCCAGAATCTAATGCTCAGGAAGATGACGACCGCCAGGATGAAGAGGGACAGAACTACCCATGGCAAGATGGTCTTTATAAGCCATGTGTCGTTATCTATCATAATCGACGTCACTTCTAATTCTTCCTCGGGTTCGGGATCTGGCCAATAATAAAAAAAAGCATAAAGTTAGTCGTAAAAGAAATATGACAACATGAAGGAAGTTTGAGGAAATGGAAGCATTAATTGAAACGTATTGAACTTGAATACTTGGGACATACATGGAATAACATTGAGCCAAGCACTCCAAGCACTGGTGCCAATCGAGTTGCCGGCAACACACGTGTACCATCCCATATCTGAGTACGTAGCATTCTCAATCCTGAGGATTTGCAGATCATTGACTTGGCTGACAGGCGACTGGATAAAATAATAAGTTCATCCATTAGAATAACACAAATTTGCATTATTTATGGATGGTCCATTGTTGTTTCAATCAATCAACACTCAATTCGAACTTACTGCAATCACTTCCTTTGAAATGCTGCACAAAAATTACATTGTACTATACATTAATTCCAATTTTTCAAGCTCTATTTTGCTTAGAGAACATAAGAGCATTGCGATACAATGGATTGCATAGAAGTTCCCAGGCTTTGTTGGATTAATAAATTACACATGTCAAATTATAATTACAGCCATACTTCTATCCATTCAACTCTAAATATACCAGGAAATGTCATCATGTGACATCTCGGTATACATCTCGGTATGAAAGAAACTTTACTAATTAATACCTGCACAACTTCCACGAATGGATTTCCTTTGCTATCCTCATAAGAACCATTATTCTGATAGTGTTTGAGCCATTGCAGATAAGGATGCAAGTCGCTAACAATGCGGCACTCGAAAACAGCTGTTTGCCCTATGTACACTGTTTGGTTCACAGGACCAGTTCCGTTCAGAATTGGTTTGTGTGGCAATCGTTCTACAAATATTACACATATACAATCATCAATATACTCCACTGCCTAACTGACAAGACATTAACTTTGATAATACCTTGAACTTCCAATTTATATGTGTAGTTGGCGGAGCCCAATTCATTGGTGGCAACACAAGTATACTGACCAGTGTCAACTTTCACCAAGTCCTCCATGGTCATTGAAAACTTGTGAATGCTAACCTGGAAATTAAGAGCAGGGTGATGGATTATAGTTTTTTGTTGAATTTAGCAAGAGATAAATTATTTCAAAATGAATGGTACCTTCAGACCAGATAACCTTCTAGTGAATGGTTTCCCATTGCGTAACCAGGTTAGGGTAGGTGGTGGATTGCCACTGACAGGACACCGCATAGTGATGGTGCTACCTGCCGGCTTCACGTGTGTTTGCGGTGTCATACGGCGTGTGTTCACAAAGTAAGGTAGTGCTGGGTGGAAAATGTTGTGTTTTATAATAAGGAACATCAGTAAAATGCTTCAATTACACTGTTTGTACTTACATTGGCCATTTTCTGTTACTACTGGACCAGCTGTGTCATTTGTTTCAGTCTCCTCTGGGTCTTCTGTTGGATAAAAAGTGAATTTCATAATGAAAAAAGTGAAGAACTCACTCTAACAGTTTAAAGTGAAATGAAATGGTGGCTAACCAGCAACTATAAGTGTGAAGTTTAGCCATTTGACACCATGGTCATTGACGACTTCGCAGGCATAAATGCCTGCATCTTCGTATATCACATCCTTGATGGTCAGTGCAAACCTATTCATGATGAACCTTTCCAAGTTGCTCTTGATCAGGCTGTTGTTGCGATACCAGAGAAGACTTGGTTTTGGGTTGCCTTTGACAGCACATCGGAACTTCACTGATTGTCCTACAGGCACATGTTTCTCTTGAGTTATTGTATCTGGATTTTCAGTGAATGTTGGAGGTTCTGGTGTACATAACAAACGAAAAATGGTTAGTTAATCCATATGCAAAGAAGCAACGAATCGTATATATGTCAGGATGTGATGTTACCTGGTGGATTCTGGGTGTTGGTCTCAGAATCGCCCAATACCAAACCCAAATGTGCTACCAGCAGGAATATGATAGTTACGCTAGCCTTCATCGCTGCGATTCTGGAAACAATTGAAAAACAACAAAATGCTATTTTAGTCTTTCAAAATGGCTACACTGTATATAGCTACAACTAGCATCTTTGAAATGGGGGAATTCTGAGATAAGGTTGCAATAAGCCAAAGTCCTACTCTGCCTGCATGGCTGTGTGTGACCTTTGGCAGTGCCTTTTGCAAGGCACGTGCTCAAAGGACCTTACTGAAGCAAAAGGCCACAACCTTTTGTCGGCAAAGTCATAAACTGCCACTGGGTTGGAACGGACTTGGGTGGTTGGACAGGTCAAAAGGCAAAATCCCTTCAGGGGTAATCCTCAAACTATGTGCTTTGGAATTTTCAACTTTTCCTTTGCAGTTTCCTTGGTTGAAATCCATTAATTTATTAGGTGCTTATGCATTTTTGTGAATTACTTTCTACAGTTACCAAGGTTGCATATACATTTTTGTTTGAATTGGGGGTTTTTGTAGGGTGGGGAGGGTGTAAATTATGAATTTTCTTAGATTATTTTATGAAGTAGGTACAGTAAGTAAATATAGACAGGATTCATATTATCCTCATGGCTAAAATACACATCAGTTTAGAGAATGTCTCATTATCTATAGACCTGTAAAAGCTGTTTCAGAGATAACATGTTTGGAGTGTTGTGCGCAATTTACCAGATGATCTCCTAGTTTTCGAATCTAGGACCTCTGTGTGAGGGTATAAACTGTATATATTGAAGGGAAAAACGTGAACACCACATGCTGGCTTTAGATGATCACAACACGTGTGTTGCATGCAATGGGTGCTCAGGGGTTGTGCAAATGGAAAAAGAATTCTTTCTGGGGTGCCAGGGGGTTGTTTCTTGCAACTGGGTCCCTTGCATGCATGTGGCAATTTTGGTTATTGCAAGGGACCCTCACACACGCACACACCCCTATGTTCCTTGGAAACCCGTGGGAAAAAGGACCAGTTTCATGCATCAGTGTCTCAAATTCGCCACATGATTATATCTTAATGATAGTTTTACGACTTTGTGATTGATTGTCTGTATATCTGTATTTGGTTCTGTGACGTAAATATCAGTGTATAACTATTTCCCTGTATATTTTTCCTTAACCGACCAATTCGGCGAAACGTGAACGCCATCTATTTTCAGAAATTGGAACTACAAAGTAATGACTAGCTATAACTGGCAAAATGTCCTAATTCCTTTACATAGTTATACAAATTTGCTGCTTATCAGACTTGTGAGTTTTCCATAGCTGTGATTTAAGTTGTCAGGTAAAATAGAAAACAGGAAACATGGCGGATAGTGGTTTTTATTAATGTATATTCGAAAAACATAAATAGCTTCTAGGGTTGAGATTGCATGGACAGATGCGGATGTGGCCGACGAAAACCAGAACATGTGTGGCTTATTTTTGAAAGATGAGCTCTTCCACCAATCCGCATTCGCATCATTTGTCGTTTACCTTTTCCTTTGCAAAGCAAAAACCATTTCCAGAATAAAAATATAAAAGAAAAAAAAAACGCATGCAAAAAGTACCCATCCTAAAAACTACTAATTCACATATGGTCGCTAGCTGAGACACTCTTCTTCCAACCCTGCATGCAAACAAAGACTTCCTATATAGTGGGATCAGCATTAAAATTTTCACAAATGACTGTAAGTTTAAATGCCATTGGCCAGTTTGTCATGTAGGAGGAGCCTATGGTTGGGGTTTGGAATGGAAAATGTCAACAAAACAGACTTACAAGATGTTGTTTTTAAAAAGGAAATACATGTACTTTTAATATTTGTATATGAAAGTATGACTTCACTGAATTTAAAAGTACAGTGTAACCTGTTTATGGTGGAAACCTGTCTATAGTGGAAATTTTGACTATTTTTAGGACCATAGACTGCATATAAATGTTTTTTTTTTTTTAATAAAGAGTAAGCTGAATAACTGATTATGGTGGAAATTAAGTCTTTCCCATCCCATAATATTCCAACACAAACAGGTTTTACTGTATTTAATAAGGAATGACTGAACTGAAAATTGCATGACTTACAAAAATGAATTTTATTATTTATTAGCCATTTTGTGGAATCTACAGTAGTTTAATTGAATTGTCCACTTATCCAAGATAGATAACACTGTTTAATTGCCTTTTAAAGTTTTACTTTGTCATTGCATTAATTGCATTATGAGGGGGAAATATAGAAGACAATGTGCAATGAAATTCTATTAGGCTAGCTGTGGAAAAATTGGTTTTCTACCATTTTAGCTTAGGAGAGCAAGAAGAAAAAAGAGAAACAGTGGGTTTCTTTAGTTATTTGGCAGTTTCACTCATGGCTGCCATTATTAATATAGCTGAAAATAACCGCACTCGTACTGTATAATGGCCATGACTGCAACTGCACACTCCAATGCCAACACAACCAACATGATGACGTCCAAGAAGGAGATAAACGCAATAAAGATTAGACCACGAAAATCGCCAAATTGAACACAACAAGACCATTCAGACCCAGTCAAAAGAAGATAAAGAATGAAAGAAAAGAGACAGAACAAAATACAAATGGCATTCACTAAGAATGAGGTCATAAAAATAACAGTCACAAGGCAACTAATTAAAAAAATCTAAATTTTTTTCCTTATTATACAGTCCATTACTGTATATTATAAATAGTAATCAATGTTGGCTTCTTCGACTGACTTATGCTTTCAACTATTTCCTTTGTCAAAACTGGAATTTTAATTTGAGAAAACCTTAAAGGTCATGTCAGTGCATGATCCTCAATGATTGCCACAAATGATGATTCATGTTAAGTTGCACAAATTGAAATAATGGTACATAGTTAAAATATGAGTTTAAATATATTTTCCCCATATAACTTGGATATTTTATCAACTTATATCCACAACCAAAAATTGCTTTTCAAGCAGATCAGGTGGTGTCTTACTTAGCCTATCTAAAACTCCTTACTGGATCTTTGATTTTGAGAAATGTGAAACAGAAGCTTACATTTTAACAGGAATTATGGTAACCATGTATAAACAGAAATTTATGTATTTTCACTGGAAGAAAAAGTGCAGACTCTGTTCAACCGAAACTGCTTAAAATACTCTGCCATAAAATTATTCCTGAAAGTTGAAGTTTTTTTTACCCTAGCTACTACAACTTCGAACCAAAAGTAGGAATATTCGCTATTTTTATAGCAAGAAAAGTTCTTTCTATATAATGTAATTTAAAAGCGAGTAGATTGATATAAATGGATATAGTATTCTTGGAAAATGCCAATTTGGGAAGCTGCAAGCTGTTGTTGGACGTCCATCAAACTTTGAAAGTTGGTGGAATTTGGGTGCTCACAGACCCCTGGCCATGGAGAGGAACTGAGGAAGAAGAAGGAAAGAAGGAGATATGACACCAACAACTGAAGAAAGCTGAAACTGGTCACAAAATCTTCTCTTTTCCTCCCTCTCCTCAAGACACCACCAACCAACAACCACAAAACCTTACAGAAATCTCCCTCCCTTTACATTCCCTTCTGTCCATTGCTCATCAACAAAGTCTCGCATATTTTTGTCTTTCCCTGTAAACAACTACAGTTCTTAAAGTGGTACAAACGCCGCCATTTTCTTGCATTCCTCTCCATGCTTTAACTTTACTATTGTCTCATTCCCCAACTTCAAAACACTTTAGACGCATGGTCACACCTAACTAAATTATACTCTGTCCAATCACAAGCTTGCAGTAAAATTATGTTACTTCCAAACTGGATTTCAAACAAAGGACTACAGTTTTCTAAATCCAATTGTTGAAGCGCTTTTGCGAAAAAGTGTGACACAACTTGATAATTAAACCTAACAAATGTTTTACACCTATTTGGACCTTGAATTTGGGGGTTTTGGGAGTATATGTGAATGGAAATGTTATTTTGTCCCAAAATTTAGGGGACAAGAAGCTGAGATTTTATGTTGCAAGTTTAGTATTTCAGAGTCAGTCCTTGAGAAACTATTAAAACTTGTAGCAGCTGGTAAGGATTGGCGACATAATGACGCCATATTGCCTGTGACGTCCTGCTGTGACTTTTCCTTCAGGTTGTCGTTAGAACTGCATTTAGGGGGTTCAACTTTCCAGGCATGGGACCCATGCAGAAGTGAACCACATGCTTCTAATTTCTCACTCGTGTCATCTTCAAGGTCCCTTTTCTCTCCGCTTTTATGGGGGCCCTTTAAGGTTGCTTTTCCAACTATTTTAACAGACCCCAACCATTCTAGTAATTCCTATACATTTATAATAGCAATAAGCTTTTTTTGGGGACGTGATTTGTGAGAACAGGAAATCCTAAAATGAATGCAACTTGATTTTGGAGCAAGCAGAAAAAGCATTGATATTTTTACAGCTTTGGGCGTCACAATTTAGTTGTGCATTTATTTTTGGGATGAAAATGGAACGAAAATTTGTGGACTTTTAGAGGAAAAGGATGCGGAAGTGTGTGATGCAGAAAACGGTGTTGTGTTCACGTGTTCAGTGAAGAAGACGTTTGACCCAAGCAGTTTATTAATAGAAAATAGAGAGCTAGAGTTTGGTTTTCATCTCATCTGGCATTCGTTCCCCAATGGTGTGCAGTTCTGGGAAGAGCAAAAACTGTTTTGCCATTACTGTGCAACATATGTGCACTGCACTGTAATGCTCCATGCTCTACTGCTTGGCAATTATAACTATGCCTATTATGCACAAATGTACATTCCTCTTTCAGCTTGCAATGCTTGGCTTAATTCAAATTCCACCATTAGTGCCATGTCTAAATCAGTCAACGTTGTAAAACACCACTTACACTTCTTTCAATTGCAGTATAACACGTGGCACTATACAGGGTGTTCCACATAACGTGATTTCTTTTTTGGTAAGAAAAATGAAGGTAATTAAAAATATAATCGACAGGCTGTTATTGGCAATAAAGTGGGGCGGATCGAATGGTCACGTGACCTTTGACCTCCAGCAAACCGTTCAAGGTTTTTGAAATACTAAATCGAAAACCGTAGAAGATAGGTGGTTGGTGTCAATTAGAAAGTTGTAGAGGACTATTAATTAGACAGAAACCATATTTTTTCAGATTTTTATGACGAGTTTTCAAATTGTTTATAAGCTGTATATTGCATATTAATATGTTTATAAAGAACAGTGGTGGACCTGTCAGTAATCTAACAGTTCATTGTAACCGAGGCTTACTGGTACAAATACAAAATAGTGCAAATTTGCCATTTATTATACATAGATGGCGCTCTGAACTGCTGTAATTTAATACATGTAATTCGCATTCCACAATATAAAATGAGTTGATTATATGTGATCATGTTTTGCTTATGGTTTGTAATACATGGACCACCCTGTAAAGTTTATAACAAAATATAATTATTTAGGACATATGATATCATATTTCCATGTTTCAATTTTCAATTTAGTCCATTTTTTCCTCCATCTTTATACGGTTTCGCATATCATTGATTCGACTTGTGTAACTTGTCCTGTCATGGATCACATTACACACGCATGATAAATGTTAATCATATTATTTTGCAGAGGATATGACACACTTATATAGTGTGGGTCACGTGACTTTTTTACGTATGCCAGTGTTAGTCTCACGTGTAAAGTCATACATGTTGGGGATTGAACCGTACCTAATGTTTTATATATAGAGTTGGGACCCATGCACAAACTTTTAAGTGGTTATATGGTTCCAAGCTCACGTTGGGCATTTAGTTGGCGGCCATTTTTCTGGCTTTCACCCAAGGACACGCCCCCTTGTGCTCGCACCATTTCGAGGCCATCAAGTCCAACTTTTGGCACCATCAACCAATGCAGCACTGTTCACTTTTCTCACATTTTCATCATTTTTTTTCCCCTCACTAACTTTTCCAAGCACCACATTTGCTAAGTTTCCGGTGATCACATTTTTCAAGATCTTTTCGCAAAATCCGAACTTGTTGCTAGTATTTTTTATTATTTCTATATTTAAGACTTCTTGGAAAAGTGACGTCATTTACTCTTCTTTTTTTTATGGTAGCAGCAGCCCCATGATTGGAAAATGAGTAAATCCTAACCTTTAACAACAGGGGGTTATTATTTTTCTGGGTGGTCCACACTGTATATTATTTTTGACCTTTCAAGATACAATGAATTCGATACTGCATGTATCGATTGATTATATTCTTATTAACGTGTTATCTGAAACGAAAATGATACTTCCTATTACTCCATGTTTGTTTATTTCCCATGTCAAATCCAATATTTGATTTATATAAGCCTATCTGCATGGTACTACATTTTTTATTGTGTAAATGTAATTTTAAAATTTAAGTTATATAATTCCGATACTTATCGATACACGTAAGATGAATGTCTATACTTTCCAGGCGTTTTGCACACATTTCTGCGATCTCAATATTTTTATTATTTACAAAAGTAGCAACTACAACTTCACAAATATGTTCTTACATAATTACTGTTATTTTATATGCAGTGTGACACGATGCCTCCATTTAAAACCCTATTGAAAAGTAGTTGAGGAATAAATCTAAAATATAATTATATAGGATTATGTTTTAAAATAAATTTTGAGACTTACTTATAAACAAAATTTTGAATTGAATTATAAGTAGTTTTCAACACTTCTTCATCCCAAATAAAATTTGTAAAAAAAGTTTTGATTTTTTCTTCAACAAAGTTCTTGGCACAAAATGTTGTTGGTAACAGGAGAAGTTTGTGTGTGTGGGTAAAAGGTGTGCAACTCGACGCTTTTCTCGTTTCTAAATTTAGAGTTGAGCCCGAAATTCGGATAATTTGAAAATTGACGAATTCGCAGATTTTTTTCCCATCACGTGACATTATTTATAAAATGTATAAAATGTATAGGTACAATTTATAAAAGATTAGAATAGCATGGTCACTGAAAAAATACCAAATGGCACCATTATTTGCACGCAACTGAATTCAATTTTCCATTTTTCTATTCTACTTCCTAAACTCTTGATTATTAATCAGGTTATATTACAAGTGAACGAACATGAACTTTATTTCATTTTCTTTTGCTGTTTTGTTTGAAAACACACCGTTATCGAGATAAAAACTTACTCTACCACAAGTTTTGATTCTTCTTTTGAGATTGCAGTTGGAATTGCGGAAGTTTGAATTGCATGTTTACGAGGGGATAAAAAAAAACACTGAAGAATAATAATTCATTTTAAAAGTATAATTGTCTTTTTTTGGACTTGTTTAAAATGCAATCGCTTCGGGCTGAATTGTTTCAAATTGTTGGGTTGTGCATTGCAATGAAATGCAATCAATCAACTGACTATAATATTTTGCCAGATTTAAATACTGTTCGTAAACGCTAATACCAATAATTGAGAATTAATTTCATTCACTTTTATATATTCTCAAATGTACTGTATAATTTAAATAGCGTAAAACAAAATTTAATTTAGCCACATTAAAAATATGCACAGTAAAATCATAAACCAAGTTAAATTTTATTTTAATAACTGCATCTACTGATATAACTTTTTAAGTGCTCATTCAGTATTAATTTCACACAAGATGAAATTGAGAACATAATGTGTAACATAAAAGTTGTGTAATTTAATGCATTGCTAAACTTTGCTGAATTTTAAAGTTATTTGTTTGTTTTTTTTGTAAATGAAATAACAAAAATAGTCTGGCAACAAATTCCCAGGTTCCCATATCGTTATAGCAGACAGTTTTGATGGTCGTTTGCTGTGTTGCATAAAACATTAATATTTTCCTGTTTATTATCCAATAAACGATTTTTGCTTGACAAGCTGTTCGCGTATAATATTAATCTTGAGTTGGAACCTTGCTGGTTATTACCCTTTCTTTCTGCGTGTTGCGAATTCCACAGCCGTTTCTTAAATTGCATCCACCAACAAAATGCCTGCATCGTTATTTTTTCCACCCTTCTTCACAAATCCTCTCCCCATTTCCTCCCACAACCTCTTCAACGACTTAACAAAGTCGACGTCATCCTCCACAAACACGAAATAATTGGAAAATCCTGCACAAAAGCGTTCTAAAAAAACATCTAATCCACAAAAAATCCAAATTCAAACAACAAAAAAGTAACCATAAAATCCTACAAAACATTAACAAAAGCTTAGAAACATTAAAAAAAAGCCGCCATGAAGTTCGAAGCCTATCGATAGAAAAAACTATTTTAAAGGTGAACTGACAAGGTTGTGTAACATACCCTGGAAAGTGTGTAATGCTATAGAACTGATGCCAATAAAACGATTGGCGCAAACAAAACTTTGTTTACAACTTGCTACAAAAAGTTACGAGTAGTTTAAGAGGGCGTCATGGAAGAACGGTGTCACCGAGCTGGTGTCACAGTGTCCTGTTTTGGCAAATTTCAATTTTCAGCCAATGAGGACAAGCGCCTCTGCAGTTTCAGCCAATGGCAGAGCTTATCAATGGCGCTCCAGTGTACGTATCTCACAATATACTACTCGGTACACTCTGCAGATATGAAACTAATATCTGTGGAAATAATGCTTCAAATTTCCTCAAATTTGCAGACAATGTTCCTAAATTAGTGCCAATCAAATGCTAGTTTTTGCAGGGTATGTTGCAAAACCTTGTCAGTTCACCTTTAATTTCCCCCCACCTCCTGATCCCTGGGTGAGCATCGTGACTTTGCTTAAAATTCATCTCAGCCTTTTGGACCAGCAAAATCAAAAACGTTCGATTTTCAAGATGGCGCCGAGCGTTGTGTGCGCATGCGCATTTGGTGTTTGCTGGCGGCAAGGTTGGACGAGTTCCTTCCCCTTTTGCCGCTCTTTGCTTTTGCTCGTTATGTTATCTGGCATGTCTTCTTTTTTCTCTCTTTTCTCCCTCTCTTCTTTTCATTCCTTTTTGGTTGGATTTTTATTTTGTGAGAGGCCGGTCGCGGCGAACGACAATCCTCAAAAGATTATACTCTCCATGGCCGTGACGTGAGCAAAATGGCGTCTTGTACATACGTATACCTAAGGATGGGGGCTTTTTCTTTATTCCTTATTATTTGCCAGCCAAAAAGGATGGATATAGTCGCGCGTGCTGTTTGTGTCCCCCCGTGCTAAATTCACAACTCTTTTTTTCTTTCCTTCCCCTTTTCTATTCACCCTGTATTATTATTTAGGAAAACTTGTTTTTCCATTTTTTACCTCCCTGCTCGAGCCTCCTTCAAAAGTTCGGCCATTTTGTTGCTATTTTCTACATTATTGGCCATTTTCTAGTTTCTCGTTACATGTAGTATTTGTTTACCTCTGCAGGAAATTCCTATTGTTTTGATTAAATTCTCCATATTTGCATACTTTAATGAAAACTTTTTCCTCTTCCCTTAAATTCTAAACTTCTTTCTGAGTTGTTTATATTAATTTTCTGAAAAGTATTCCATATAGGTCTGGTTTGAAATTGCAAATACAAAAGTTCAATTAACCAAAAGGTGATTTTTCAAAATAAGATTTCATGCTTTAATAGTGAATTAACTATTTCTTCAATTCTAGGATTGTTTTATCCATGAGACTTTTGCTACAATTAATATAAATATTTTAAAACCTTTATTTATCCTCACAAATATAAATTTGTATTTCTCTAAAATATTCTATGAATTCCTGAGCACTTCTACAATAATTTTAGACGTCATCTATAAGCTTGGATTTTCAAACGTTTTCAATTTTGTATCTAAAATTATTCAAATTGAAAAATGTTTTCCCTGTAAATATTTTAAATGTAACTTGCTTTTTTAATTATCCTTCATAAACAGTGTTCCTTGTTTTTAAAATCATGGAAACATACAAAATACTTTTGTTGTTTACGGCAAAATTCAGTAAAATAGGCTTATTTTTTGAACCAGATTTCGTATCCTAATTTAAGATTTATCTCGCTGAAAAAAAATAACTTGAACCAAATAAATTATATAGGACAACTCATCCACCATGCAAATTTTATTCTAATTACTGTAGGAAGTTTATAAATAACTCTCTAAATTAACTTAAAATCGCAGGCGAACCATATTTTCAAACATGTTAGGTATACGCACTAAAAAATGAAACATGCATTGCCACAAGTTCGTTTCTGAAAAATACATGTGTTCATTAAATTGATTTTTCCTATGTTATTATTAATCCTTTTTTCCCTATTTTTATTATTGTTTTCTGTTTACAAAAAAATAAACTATGGAAGCAAGACTCGCACACGTAACTCAACCAAGATGGGGCGAAAGAAATTATAAAAAAATAAAAGCAGGAAAGGTCACGTGACTGCCCTACATAGCACGCAAGAGAGGAATAAAAAACCAATAATCTTCCTATTAAACAGAAAAAAAAAACAAAACCCAAAACGGAATATTGAAATGAATACTACCACTGCTTCTAAATAGCGTTTACACAGTGCAGTATTCTCATATCTATGACGATAATAAATGCTATATAAATAATAAACGCGCGATCGCAACTTCTCAAATTTTCGCCAGCATTTTTCAAATTGAAATTGATTTAGCGCTGTATGACGTCACCGGAAATGTCGATTTGGAACGTAAACTTACCTTCACGCCGTTCGCATGGCATCAATCGACGAATATGTGGCGATTATCCCGCGTAAATTATAAATCCTCGATTAACACTCGACCCACTACGACTTCGAACAGTTCACAAATGCCGTCTGAGAAATTGCTGATTCCAGACGAGCTTCGAAACGAACCCGGCGAGCGGCCCCGCCTCCTCACCGATTTAACGTCATCCGACTGGTGGATGAGGCTCCGTGACGTCACTAAGGAATCTCTTGTAGCGTCTGTGTCTTCTGGGTTTATGCCGTCCGCTCTTCCAACTCTTCTCCCCGCACGTCGCAATAGGAGTAGCCCTACGGCAATTGAAATTCGGGTGACTTGGGCGAGGCGATTCTCCGCCAAAGGGGGTGGGTTCAGATTTCGTCTGTAAGATTTCTCCGCGTTCGCAAGCAGAGTGCACAGCCAGCAAAGCTGATATTTTATATTTATTATTATATTGCTAGCAGCCATGAAGTTTTTCCTCGGATTATATACGTTAGTTCTTTTTTCTTTCTGTCTGGATTGCATATTGCGTGTCTTTGTCATTATTTATAACTGGAGGAATACTGAGTTTTTACTCTTGGTTTTTACTGCTTAAAAAATGGAAGGACTTTGATATTTTTTTTTATTTTTTAAATAGCTTATCACTTATTTTAGTGGTATTAATGCCATTTGGTTGTGCAGTAATTGATGATAGCAGCTGTTTGATAGCAATTTGTAGGTTTGTCATATAGAATCCAAGACGTAGCTTTAAAAAATAAGGGGAATTTCACTATTTTTATAGTTGCAGATTTACGATTCCATGTGCATTTTTTATCAATTCGTTACAATTTATGCAATGAAGGATTCTTTATGAAGTACACATTTTAATGTAAAGTAGAAAATGTGCTATTTATTAACGCAATCATCATTTTCAAACTAAGTGTAGGCCAAGTACATTTATTACACTTTTTAAAAGTTACATGAATTTTTTCTCGGAAAGGGGTAAAGAAAAGTTTGTGAAAAACGGTTACTTGGAGGGGAAAATATCTGTTGCAGTCACGTGACCTTCCTTCCACCATCCTAAAATAACAGGTTTCAGGCTATATAATAGGGATTCTTTTCAGCTGCGAAAATATTTTTGCACGGTTGTACAAATAATTTTGGAACGGGTCGGGTTTTGTGCACAGATACTAATTATCTCACCCTGGCCTGGCTTAACAATAATAACCACAATGATGATGCCTAATTGTCTGGGGGGCATTGTAGAGGTGAGTAATAAAATTGTCCGGCTCCGTTGCCGTAAAAAAATATGCTATTTTTCTTCTTTAAAATCCAAAACAATTCAAAAAGTTTGAGTAGAAAAAGCAGTTTGATGTAGTAGTAGGTAGGGTATACCAGTTTGAGTTGTAGTTGGCAACGCGGATTTTGCAGCTACCGGCCTGCACCTGTGTCCTAATGTGCAAACGGGGCAAGTTTTCTTTTCTTTTCTTGTTCTTCTTTCTTTTTGTTGGGGGGGTTGTTATTTGACGGACGGCTTGGCCATACCAACGAGAAACTTGAGCCGAAATTGAGGAGCTCCTCTACTAACAACAACGCCAACAACGAATGAGGTGCGGGGGTGGAGAGATGGGCCCCAGCTGTGCACCTTTCTAATATATTGCCCTATGTGGGCTATGGTCACGTGAGCCCAAATTCAGGGAGCGCCATCACTTCCTTCCATCCTTACTTACTTCAATTCCTCAATGGCCCAATGCAAAAACACCTTTTTTTACCATTGCATTCAACCAGGAAACTAGATTTCCTCATAATACAGTGAACCTCGCTTATAATCAACTCGGGTATTGGCAAACATCGGCTATTGTCAACAAACTCCAATGTCGTGCCATCAGAATAAGATTTTTAATACAAATTGACCATTTTCAGTCTTCTGTTCTGCTATTGGCTGAAATAACGTAATAAAAATGGCGTCATTAGTGAGAAAACTTGTTGTCAGCCAATCGGATTGCATAATTTTCCTCACTACAGCCTCCATCTTGGCAATGGGAGGTTTTTACTGAAAAGGGTCAATTACCTCGCTTTCAGTAAACTTGGGTATAGTAGCAACTGATTTCCCCCTTAAAATCAGGTTTTGGACCCCTGATATTGTCAACTGAAGGATTTGGAGGGTGAAATATTACTGATTTATTAACAAAATAAACATTGTCACATATTGTTACCTCTTATATAAGAAACTTTGTCATAAAAATGCAAATACTTTTCTTATAATGAGGTGTTATTCTTAAAGAAACTTCGGCTATATGAAACCAAAACCCCAGGTCTCTTCAAGTTGGCTATAAGCGAGGTTCACTGTAGTAATTTATTTAGTAGACACTAATAAACTACAATTATGGCTTTATAGGATTTATATGTGACTAATTGCGAACGAGCAATTTTGTTGCGATAGAGTTACTTCCATTGCAACTCCCACCATGTTAACGCAATTCAAATGTTGCATGAGGTGTCCTAGAATAGCAATATTGTATAAAATGTTGGTTGAACAAAGACAGAGTTCAAGAAACCTAAAGGTTAACAAAATTCTCCACACTCTCCATATGTATGTTAACAGATACTTCCGTCGGCAACTACAAACAGTTGCAAGCTACACAAACTTCTTTTATACAATCATATATGCATATTTTCAACAACAATCGCCGTTATATAATACGCTGAAGGGCAAATATGCATCACGACTGTGTATAGAGTTACCGAAAATGCATACATTTTGTGTTGGGATGGGGTAAAATCTTTTTGGTAAAATGAAACAATAAATTTAGCATTTTATTTCTGGCTGTAAAAGTAAAAACAATGCATTTAAATTATGGGGTACATTTGAACATTTATTGTGACACCTAACTTTAAAAAAGTTGTCTAATAAAACCCTTTATACAAAATTATGTTTGTAACATTCATTCAATGAGTCACCATTATGAAACTTAGTCACAAAATAACAGGTGGATATATAATTCAGTTTCAATATGTACTATACCAGGTGATTCAAAAATAATTGACCCCTTGTGATTTATGACTCAGTGTAATTAGAATTCATGTGAACATTTAGCGAACATTTATAGCATAAACCAATGTGAATAAGATTATAATTATAGGTGTAACATTTTCGTTACAAATTGGTTTAATTAAATTAATTAATGATAATTATTGTACGCAATTTGTAGCAATGATGTGGAAGGTGATTCAGTAATAAACAAGGTAATAATCGTCTCATTTGTGCAATGGGAAAAAAATTGTTTGCAACTATAGATAAAATGCACATATAATTACACGTGGCAATTGAATTGTATAATTAAATAAATGCTGGTGAGGAATGACTGCTCATTTGTAAGTTACCTACGTGTATTGTATATAATTGTTTTTTGAAAAGGAAGAAACGAATTGGTTGCACGTTTTTCCAGGCAGCTCACTTTTGTTAGCTATTATTATAATGAGCAGGGTTGAATGCATAGAAGGACCTTGGTGGCAACATCTGGATGCCAGGCGCATGTGGCTCTGTTGTTTCAGTAAATTCTGAAGGGAAGAGACAGCAGCAGCAAAAATGCGCCATCTTGCCATGTTCCTTATATACAGTAGGCCTACTGCATGCACTCTTTCATTGTAGTCAGTTGGGTTTTATGTAAACAGAAGCTTGCAGACCGCTTGCCTAACAAACAAACGACGTGTTTCTTCCTTTTTAGTTTCTTGCACTGGTCCTGCATGTTATTGTTTTCATATTATTCCTTGCACAAACTCTATTTACGATATTCCCTCTCCTAAATATTATTTCCCCACTTTTGAGAAACTCTTATTTTTTTTTAAACTAAATATAGGTATATATTCCTCAAAACTGTTTGTTTTTCATGTTTTTTATTTGAGCAAACTCTGTGTTTGTTCTACAGTCCCCAAAAATTGCAAGCAAAATATAAGGTGTATGATCTTTTGGTATACTTTTGACTACTGTGGTTTCAACGAAAGATTGAGCCAGGAGGGCGGAGTCATGTCTGGGCTGACCCATTTCAAAGGGGTG